>CM060636.1:31418662-31611162 GCA_030578275.1 Meda fulgida
GCGTTTCATATTTTATACCTCGTTATTTTATCTTAACAATATCGGTACTCAATAGTGTTTTACTTGTCTAGTTTTCCAATTCAAATAGCTACAGTTAAAGTTAAAAATATTAAATAAATATATATTTTAAAAAGTCACCATGAAATCAAAATTGTGGCATTTATTATAAATATTTTTTCCATGCATCAGTATATTTGTTTTAAATGTATGTGGATGGTGCTATGGATTAGGCCTAATTTTGAATTTCTCCTAATACATGGAAACAAGTTAGCATTTTTACAGTCCCAGTTCAATCGTCCTGAAGTCAATGGGTTTTTTGATTTTTGGTTAAATGTCTGAAATTACGTTTGTATTGAACATAAGCTCAAGATGTTTTATTCTACAACATCAAATTAGAGATGCACAGAAATTAAAATTCTGGCCTGAAACCGTAAATTCTGGATACTCTTGGCGGAATAACTAATTTTGATTTATTAATTATTTTATTATTTTAAATTAGTTTAATATTAGACTTTTTAATGAAATTTAATAATATATATAATTTAAAAACATAATATTTTTACAAATAGAGTAAGGTCTAACTAGTGTATGCAATTACAGATGTAATAATTAGGCCTAAATGTAAAATAACACTATAGTGTCCACTATAGAAATTAAATATAAATTGATCTTTGTACAAAACTGTGTTTTGTTGTTTGATTAACTTTAATGACTTAGCAGCAGGGATGTACAGGTCCTTCTCAAAAAATTAGCATATTGTGATTAAGTTCATTATTTTCCATAATGTAATGATAAAAATTAAATTTCATATATTTTAGATTCATTGCACACCAACTGAAATATTTCAGGTCTTTTATTGTTTTAATACTGATGATTTTGGCATACAGCTCATGAAAACCCCAAATTCCTGTCTCAAAAAATTAGTTCGCATTTGCGCTAAAATCGGCGCAGATTTGGCTACACAAACTCCCCCAGAAAAGTGAGTAAACAGAAACACGCCAAATTGGCTCGTGATTTGACAGCGTTTCCCGCCAAAGTTCATTTTTACCCGCATTTGGCGGATTGGCGGGTGTTAATTTCAATCCCTGAATGTTGCACTCCTGTTTTTCATTGTGCACAAAACCTCACGCCAATAAATCATCAGAAATATTGCTGACTTAAGCGCACTCTTTACGTTCGTCCGAATGCCGGTTAGTTGTCCGTGGATTTGCCTATATTTGGTTTTGAAAATGGAAATGTCTTTAGAATTTTACAATCAATTCAATGAACACTTATGTCTCAAAAATCGAACAGGATTTTTTCACAAAAGTGACAGCTCTAATCGTAACCTAATGAAGACGGAGAATGTGAGTGAGCGCAGCGCCGCCCGTCAAAATAAGTCTTTAGCGCTGTCAAAATAAAAGTCCCGCTTCAAACACATCGGCCAATCAGAAAAACTGATCGGCCAATGCCGATATTTTAAAAAAGCCAAATATCGGCCGATATATCGGTCGACCACTAGTTAACAATGAGATTATGTGGTTTGTACAATCAATTAACATTGCGTTATGTCATTTTTTTTTACAAGATGAACAAAATTTGTCACAAAAAAGTCATTCGGTTTAACCATGAATATTTCTAAAATTATTAATTTGCAGATAATTATTCATGGAAAATCCCGATTTGACCCTGATGTTGAGATAGTACATAGTGTGTACCACAGAACAAATATAAAATAACATTATCACAGATCTCATAAATAGTATTATAATAATAGTAATAATAATAATGAAATAATATAAATAATAAAAACAAATTATTCTTTTCTCTTCTTTTGACAAGTATCTCTTCTTTTTTAACAGCATCAGCTTTGATCCTTTCCCAGTAGCGAGCTGCTTTTTCCTTATTTGATAAAGGATAATATACTCTGCACATTTCCGATAAAAAAAAAAGTGTATTTTTTTATTCCAGATAGGTACATATATGACCTACATACATTGCTGTCATTCGGTACAACCAAATTTTAGGTATTATCGAATTACACTTTTGGTAAAACCGAATGACAATATTTTTAAACAATGCTACTGGCTGATATCTAGCTAGCTAGTTAGTTAGTTAGCTGGCTAGCTAGCAAAAAGACAATCAAACATTTTATATTTAGTACAAGTCTTTTAAATATTACAAAATTTTCCATGTTTTATAACGGTTGTACCGAATGACCTGATATTTCGGACATGCGTATAAGCAAGTCAAAACATGAATTTTTCAAATAGTTAAGAGTGAGTTACTTACTTTGCTTCATAACCATGTGGTCCTTTGGAGGTGTCTGAATGATGTCACATCCTGTCATATAGGGGTGTAACGATACATGTATTCGTATTGAACCGTTTCGGTACGAGGCTTCCGGTTCGGTACGCATACAAATGATTCCTTGGACCATTTTTCCTCCCGACAAAATCCGCGCTGGCGCGACCACCAGGTCCACAACGCTGCGCAACATCAAATGGCAAACGTAATGAAAGCGGAACGAAATTGCGCTACTCATTTTATTGTTCACGTACCGTTTATCAGTTCGGACCAGCAACATCTGTGCAGCGCGAGCCGATCTTGATCAAGCGACACGGTTACTACACAGCACTAAGATCCTGGGAAAAAAGCATTTGAATTCGCCACTGAAGTAATAACATCGCTGCAAGATCTAGTGAGAATTTTTCACATTTCTCTGTTATTAACCGTAGATCTCTATTAGATCATGCGGCGCTGACGTGCAAACCAGGAGAAACATTGTGCCGTGAATGAACTAGTTAGGCTTTGAGTCCACAGATCAGCAACATTCACCATGGATTTATAACACTAACCATGGAAGTTTGGCTGGAATAGAGAAATGCTTTCAGGTACTTCACACATCTTTTTCCAGCACTTCCAAACTCAAATATTATCTAAATATTATATATAAATATATATTTAAATGTTATTTTTAATGTGATGACCAAAACATTATTTGTTCATCCTTCAAAGATCACCCCCATTTATAAACCTGAAAGTTTCAAGATGTAGGAAAACTCACACTTATTTAAAAATATTTTTCCTTTTAATAAATAGGACATTTCCCTGGCATTTCATTCTTTTTGCTGTATCGAAAACATACCGAACCGTGACACCACTGTATCGTATCGAACCGAACCGTGGATTTTGTGAACCGTTACACCCCTAATGTTATATGGTATTGACCGCATGACTTTATCCAAAATGATGCCTTTATAATGGTTACTCCGAATGACATCAATGAAATTCATTTTTCCAGACATTCTTTCTCATAACAAAGCAATGACTTCTACACATAATTTTAATACCATTTTGCACTATGTTGATATATAATGTTATAAAATCATGGCAGAATAAAAACGATATAAATTTATTACATTTTAAGATATTTTAATCACAAATGAAATGGCTGTATTGGCCTTCGGAGGGTTAAACCAAATGACATTTTGACACTTCAAAATCTTTAAAATACCTTTATATGTAGTCAAATATAATTACCGTAATTCCTCAAATAAAAACCGGTAGTCAGTTAAACGCCGGGCCTCTGATAGTGGCGGGGGGGCGCGGCCAACACGGACAAATAAAGGCTGGTCTTAAATTAAGGCCGGGGAAATTAGTGTACACTCAAAGACGGACGCGCTCAGCGCTGTCATATATCACAACCACTCAGTGCTTTTAACCACATAATGTTTATTTTAGGTTTCAGACATTTAAATACATGATTTATAGCAAAACAATACATGTATAGTTTGTAAAATACACAATGGTGTCTGTGGAAGCAGCAACAATACATTCAAATGTATTTGCCGACGTGTTTTATTCATATCAGAGACACAGAGTAACTATAAAGTTTCCTCTATTCTTCTCCCAGTTCACCGCCACTTTCATGTATTTCGGGAGAAACTGAGGAATTGACGCGCTGTAATAAATCCAGCAGACAGGAATCTCTGACCTGCGGCGCCCATCTCACGATACAGAGAAGATCATTTATAAAGGGTTTTAAACCACTAAACAAACTCAGAGTCAGAACAGAAGATAGTTGATGACATGGTAAGCAAGTTTGTTAATATTTAGGAATGAAAGCGCTGCATCTGTCATACAGGGCTATTTTGGCTGTGGTGAGCACGTGCCCAGCGTGACGCGTCACCATGGAAACATGGCCGGCGGGCGGGGATGGCGAATTAGAAATAAAGGCCCCGGCTTTTATTTGAGGAATTACGGTAAAACCTTTTGGATTCAATAAAAGAGATCAAGTTGTACTACCTTACATACTTTGGATGTCATATCTTTGTTTTTTATTATTATTATTAAGGCCTTTGGTCAAAAAGATGACCCGTCACGTCATTGACCCTCAAACAATTCGTTCAAACGTCTGAATCCTAATCGTTCAGTAACACTGCGCTGAGGAAACTATTCATCGGTGTATGCTGCCTTTGGAACTAGTTTCGTCTGTCAATAATGCATCTAAAATTGAATTAACTTAATATTAAATAGGCTACTTGTTTATGATAATAGACATTTATGATAATTAAATAGGCTAGGCTACTTCTTTGTGAAAATATTTTTAGCAAAACAGCTCCCTTGGTCGTGTTTTGTTAAATAACCATATCATATGTTCTGTGAGATTCTTGTGTGCTGTTGCGCTCATCAATCATTCTTGCGTTTCGATGCTTCACTAATTATTTTTAAGCTACTTGTCCGGCCGGGCCAGTAAAATTATTTCACTTGCCCCTTCAAAAACAACAACAACACTTGTCCGAACAAGCAAGCGTTAATGTTGAGCCCTGAAATGCGAAGTTGAACCCAAGTTAACCGTTGTTAAATGTTGATCAATTTAAAGACTTACAGTGATAAAACTAATAATAATAATAGGTTAAGCTTATCATTTTACCTTTTTCTGCTCTGTTTCCCACATTGCTGCCCACATCTATCCATTGTTGGTCATGGCACACTTACAGTAGTCGGAGGGTGAGCGGTTGATATTGATATAATAAAATAATCAGTTAAAATGATAAACAAAAGTTAAATAAAAAAACGTTTCCTTTCATTGTTTTTGATTGTTTATAAAGTTTTTTTAATAGAGATTTACAAATAATTATTTTGCCACAATGGCGCCCCCTCCAGACCTTTTTTGCGCCACTGTAGCATATATTTTCTGCCTATTTTTTTTAGCATTTGTGTTGTAAAGGGGTTTGACAATAGTTATTTGCCATCATTACTGTATTTGCTGAAGTTAACAATATCTTCAACTGCTTGTAGAACCGCTATATCTGTGCAGTGTGTTTGGCAGCTGTCTTGTGATTGGTGGAGGAGGAGGCGAGGCAGTCACATGGGTAGCAGTGTGCGCTTCTCATTGGGTGTGGCTGGGAGTTGTTCATGAATGAAGCTCTGGTGTGTTCTCCTCTGATGTTCCCCATCTTCGTGGATTTGTGTCACGCGTGCCGTCAGAGGGGCCGTGTGTGACTGCGTGTGCTCGTGTGGCGGATTAAATGTTGGGAGAGATGGATGTGGTCCTGATGTTAGGATGACGTCTCCAGAGTGTTTTCTCCCAGAGATGACATTACCATGCTTTGATTTATAAACCAGAGAAAGGTGCTCATCAACCAATAGGCAGAGACACTTTGCAAATTTATTAAAAAGAAAAAAAATTAAATAACTTCATTGCTGTTACAATTTGAATAGAGCATTTACATTTTTTGTCTGATCATCTTTGAGATGAAAGCAGTTGTATTTTTCCCCATATTCAATGTTTTCTGTTTTTATTGGATTCTAACTTGATATCATTTTAATAATCAAAAAGCATGTCAATTAATTTAATTTGGAAATCTTTAAAGTGGACCTATTATTATGCCCTTTTACGAAGTTTTGATGTAGTTTTCAGGCTCTACTAGAACAGGTTTTCCTGCTGTAATGATTATTTCCTCATATCCTCCATTGTTGCGGCTCCTCTCTTCAGTCTGTCAGTAACGCTCTGTTTACTTCCTGTCTCTATGAAGCCCCTCTCCTGAAAAGCATACTGTGCTCTGATTGGTCGGCTGGAGCAGTGTGCTGTGATTGGTCGAGTGTGTTTGGGAAATGTCTAGGGCCGGGTACCGAGTTCGATACTTTTTAGGTACTGACCGAATTGCCTCGATACTATCGAGTATCAAAAAATGACATGTTGTTCGGTTCCAGATTTCGATACCTAAGGAGTTAACTGTCAACGTCAGTGCTCAAACAAATGAAATGCACATACACGCAAACTCTACACACACAAGATGGAGACGCGAGCACACACACAAACTCGCGCACATACTCAATGACACGCGAGCACACACACATAATACCTTAAAGATGTGGAAAAGTCGATCAAAAGTGTGTGTACATTTGTCCAGGCTCGATGCCAACAGCGCGCGATGCAGTATTTGCGGTAAAATAATTGCTGCAAAGACCGTTACCACGACAAATCTGATGAAGACCTTGACAGTGCACGGAGTAAACATAAAAGTGCTCCGACTTCGACTGTAAATGAAGAGACACCTTGTTGATCACTCTAACAGTGTTTATTGCAATAAATAATAACCTACTGAATGTACACTGCCGTTCAAAAGTGTGTGGGTTAGTCAGATTTTTTTTCAGTAAGGATGCATTAAAGTTGTCAAAGGTGACATTAAAACATGTGTAACGTTACAAAATATTTTGTTTTTAAATAAATGCTGTTCTTTTGAATTTTTTATTCATCAAAGAATCATGAAAAATATATCATAGTTTCCAAAATATTAAGCAGCAAACTGTATTCATATTTCTGAAGGGTCATGTGACACTGAAGTAATGATTTTGAAAATTCAGCTTTGAATTCAATTCATTTCAATAAATTACATTTCGAAATACATTCAAATTTGATTTTGAATTGTAATACTATTTCACAATATTACAAGTTTTACTTTATTTATTTAAAAAAATTCAGCTTTGGTGAGCATGAGCTCTTTATAAAACATTGTTTGTTCCTTTGTGCTTTTGTTGTCCCTTTGTGCACGGGCTAAGGAGCATGAGTCAAACTGAAAAAACAAAACCAAAGTTTTTCTGAGGTAATGCGTAATATAATCTTGTGAAAATGGATTTCATAAAATTGGTATCGAAAAAAGTATCGTTAGGAACCGGTATCGAAACTGAGGTATCGCAATTGGCACCTGATCGAAAGATTTTGAACAATACCCAGCCCTAAAAATGTCCCGCCCCTTACCATAACCGGCAGTTTAACGCACTACTAACTAACTCAACCAGGCCCCGCCCTTTATTCTGCGTATGAATATTGTGACTAGAGCTGGTATGATGTAGGGCTGCACGATTATGACAAAAATCTTAATTATCGATTATTTCCTTAATTTTAATTGCGATTATATTAATTTACATTTTTCCGCGTGCGTTGGACCAATCAGCATCATGAACTCACGTCACTGGTAGTTCCTATAGTGCTGGGTTTTCTGAAGTACTCGTGATTTGCCTCTCACAACGTAACATGCTCAAACACAATATTAAACCGCTAAAATACTCTTTAAATATTAATCCTGCATGTTCTGAGTGTCTCTGTGTAAAGAATGGTTTGATCTCCCACACACACACACACACACTGAAGCACGCGTGACGCTCGCAGTGTTTTCAGCCTCTGCCGTCTCACTACTGTATATGAGGACATGAACGCATGAACTTCATCTCCAGAGTCACTTTATTAGCATTTTACGGTTTCATCTGAGGAGAACTAGCATCATATCATAAAACACAGCCTAAACTCGAAGGTCTTCACAGCAACCCTTCAAAATACAAGTTTAGTTTAACTTAGAAATATATTACTGCTGTACAGTATAATAATAATACTAACACTAATAATAATAATAAATTATTATTAAATATTTATTTTTTAAATAAGTTTGTTAAATTTCAAATGATTAGAAGATAAATAATTGTATGTTTTATTCTGTCATTTGATTGCCAGAAAAAGTTAAATACACAACAGAATTTCTCGGGAATTTTTTTTTTTTTTTTTAGAATTAATAAATCAATGTTTTTATGATTTCAATTAATTACACATGATTTGATTATTAAAATTGAATTAAACCATTAAAATGGAATCTAGAAAACAGTAAACACAGAATTGTGTAAAAATAAAACAGAATTTGAGAAAAATAATAAAACGTATTTCATAGGGCTCTAAACATGAAATATTTGTTAAACTTTTAATAAATTTTTGTTGAATTAATTAGGCATGTTTTTTTATTACTAAATTGTTATTTAACCATTAAAATGGAGTTCAAATTTAAACGGAAATAAAATGGGATCCAGAAAAATGAAAACAGATTTCTGGGAAAGAATACCCCAGATTTCATACGGCTCTCGTTCATGTCCTCATGATGGACACAGGCGAACGCATGCTTCAGTGTGTAGGAGAGCAGCAGCACAACTATTATATCATCACTTGGATACTAGACACTTAGATTTGTTTTTATCATCCGTCCAGATGTTTTTTTTTTTTCTAAAATGTTTTCAAAATTCTTTTCATAAAATAATAAATCAAAACTGTTTACTCTCTCTCTTTTTTTTTTGGGTGAGATAACTCACAATCGGTCTTAGTCTATAACACGAGAGTTACCGGTGTAAACAGGGCCGTGGCAACCTCAGTGGTCTGATGCTGTGTGTGTGTGTGTGTGTGTGTGTGTGTGTGTGTGTGTGTGTGTGTGTGTGTGTGTGTGTGTGTGTGTGTGTGTGTGTGTGTGTGTGTGCTCCTCTGGTCTGACAGTGTCTCTATATTTCTATAAATAGTAGCATTGGCTGTGCTGTGCAGGAGAGAAAAGCTGAAGATCTCTCTCTCTCTCTCTCTCCCTGGGGGACTGCAGTCTATTCTCTCTCACCCAGAATACTCCTGTTCACGCTCACTTTCTCTCTGGACACATCCAGCTCTCTCCACACACACACACACACACACACACTCTCAGCTCGTGCCGCAGAGCTGTACCCATCCTAGCCCAGCCCCGCATGCTTTCATTCTGTCACGTGTTCTCTGTTTGTTTGGATTGCTAGTTTCCTGAGTCTAGTTTTGTAGTTCTTTGGGTTCCCCTCATTAGTCCCTCATTGTTTTCACCTATGTCTGGTTAACCCTTTTAGAACCTGAAGCTAAAATAGGTGTTTTTCACATATTTTGTTATTTCGACTGTACAATTCTAAAACAACATGCTATCTGCAAGTGCAAGGTGTCATCTTTTATTTTTTACTGTGTGTGGTGAGTTTGTAAATAGTTTAAATAGACAAAAATATAAAAAATAATAAATGTATTGATTTTTATTTAGAAATAATTAGAAATATCACAAACGAAAGAACATACTGTACTGTCTTTTTTGTGACACTGGGTTGCACATTTTTCACTCAGGAAACCTTTTTCATACAAGGAAATGAGGGAAATAATACATTATTTATCAGCTTTAATATATCAGCCGAATGTTCTTATCAGGCCAATAACGATAACATAAAAAATGATGATATAGTAGCCGATATATTGTACATCCCTAATGTTTTAATTACAAATGTAAATAAATTGCAAATATATTTTCCCCTAAATCATCAGCCCTACCTCTCTGGTCCAGCGAGGGGCATTCTCAGGCTGTGTTCACACGGAAACCATCTGAAGAGAAAACGCAAAAGTGGCGTTGCGTTATCACTTTTTATTCTGCATTTAGACGAGCGTTATGGGGGGAATCTGTGTGCATATGGTGACGCAAAAGTGTGTGAAATTCGATGTAGTGTGCACTCCAGGCGGCTAGGTGGCGATGTGGAGCACTGACACACAACACCACCAATATCTGAAATTATTCAGTACAGCTGCTGGAAAGACTCTGTTTATCAGAGCTGCGAGGGCAACTTAAGGTCCGCCGTATGGAAATAATCCGACATGTTGGTTGTTATGTTCCTGTACTGACGCATGCCTGTGACGTAACGCGTACGCGACGAGTGCCACCGCGAGCAGATTTGCGTTTTTACCGTTTAGACGGGAACGCGACGGTGGAGCGTTTTTAAGATTTCCACTCTGGAGGGGGGTTTCACTTTTTTGCGTTTTTAAGCCCCCAAAACGCCGTCGCCGTGTAAACGAAAGGCACATCCGATAAAATCATTTTACGTTTTCACCCGCGAGCGTTCTCTTGTAAACAGGGCCTCAGTCTCTTGTAAAGGGATGATCGACTGACAGGGAAAAGCCCTGTTTCATGGCCACATTAATCTGCCAACAGCCACTGAAGTGTTTCCTCTCCTGCCTGCGCACACACACACACACACACACACACACACACACACACACACACACACACACACACACACACACACACACACACACACACACTGTGCTTTCTGCATGTGCTTCTGCCATCTTCACAGGGTCTGATGTTGCTCATCGTTCTTCTTCCCTGACAGATGGAGAGTGAGATGAAGAGGAGAAAGTACTCCACCAGCAGCAACGACTCCGACACCACTGACAGTGAGTGATAAACACAGATGGAGGAAAACACATGGCGTCTCCTCAGCCAGAGCTTTATTTACGTGTGGGGAAAGTTGGTGTGTGTGAGCGGAGTTGCCGACTGTAGTGAATGTTACTGGGCTTCGGCTGCACTCCAGTGTGTCGTTTCAGTTGCAGTGTACATTAATTTATTAAATTTTGCATTGTCTACATAACTTTAAGGCTTTGCTATCAAATTTTGCACAGGAATAGGATATGCGGAATAATATTTATACCTTTTTTTTGCTTTTATTTGGTTCATCTTAGGCCTGACAGAAAGTAACGATAACGTAAATATAGTAAAATAGACACATACACATATGCAAGTATAGTTATACACACACACACACACACACACACACACACAAATCAATAATAATATTTGTACTTTTGATAGTTTTTTAAAAACCCAGCCAACCTGAATATTATATTACAGTAGTTATAATAATGATTACTGTAAGAATAGAATATTATAAAATAGTAATTAGAGCTGTAAATAATGTTTATTCTTGATAATCGGCAATTACTCGAATGGTGCAGATGCTGATATTTATATGAACAAAAAGTGAGATGAAATTCTGATGCTTGTATGTAAATCAATGAGATCTTTATAACGGTGTGCATTGCATAATGCAAAAAAGGAATAACATTGAAATAACAGTGTTTACTCGATATCTGCCAATATTATGTCTTAGCAAGATAATATTTAAATAGTTTTATGATCAAAGCAGTTTTAAAACATAATGAAATGCAATACTTGCTTTAATAAATGCAATGCTTTAATCTCTTGCAGGTCATGTGACCACCTGGTCACGGTCTTCGAAGAACACAGGGACCAATAGCACATGGGTACGCCATGAGCACAAGAAACCATCTGAGGTGAGAAATAATGCCACTCAAGTTAAAAGTCATCATGAACGTTGCATTCGTTTTTCTAAAAACAGTGCAATATTCCATATAAAAAACAAGATTTGTCCCTTTTGTATATAAAAAAAACAATCAAGACTAATCTACTGGGTGGAAGGCAAGATTTTCAGTGAAATCAAGTACTTTTATATGCATACAGTTAATGTTTGTAAAATCCTAATGCTTAATTGTCCACTTTTAGTGGTTTAGAGCTGGAATTTTGAAAAATGTGACGATTCGATAGTATTGCGATATTTGGGCCACTATTCAATATTATTGCGATTCTTAACATATTACGATACAGCAAGTATTGCGATTCGATTCTGCGATATATTGCTATTCATGTTCCCCATATTATTAAAAGGCATTACAAAAAATGAGGAAAATAAGACTGCTCGACTCACTTCAAATGTCACATTTAATTCTGTAAACATTATCTTCTACACATTAACTGAAGTGCAGAAACTTTGTCCTTGAACATTCAGGACGCAGGACCTTATTACAGGACAGCACGTACCGTAATTCCTCAAATAAAAACCGGTAGTCAGTTAAACGCCGGGCCGCTGATAGTGGCGGGGGGGCGCGGCCAACACGGACAAATAAAGGCTGGTCTTAAATTAAGGCCGGGGAAATTAGTGTACACTCAAAGACGGACGCGCTCAGCGCTGTCATATATCACAACCACTCAGTGCTTTTAACCACATAATGTTTATTTTAGGTTTCAGACATTTAAATACATGATTTATAGCAAAACAATACATGTATAGTTTGTAAAATACACAATGGTGTCTATGGAAGCAGCAACAATACATTCAAATGTATTTGCCGACGTGTTTTATTCATATCAGAGACACAGAGTAACTATAAAGTTTCCTCTATTCTTCTCCCGGTTCACCGCCACTTTCATGTATTTCGGGAGAAACTGAGGAATTGACGCGCTGTAATAAATCCAGCAGACAGGAATCTCTGACCTGCGGCGCCCATCTCACGATACAGAGAAGATCATTTATAAAGGGTTTTAAACCACTAAACAAACTCAGAGTCAGAACAGAAGATAGTTGATGACATGGTAAGCAAGTTTGTTAATATTTAGGAATGAAAGCGCTGCATCTGTCATACAGGGCTATTTTGGCTGTGGTGAGCACGTGCCCAGCGTGACGCGTAACCATGGAAACATGGCCGGCGGGCGGGGATGGCGAATTAGAAATAAAGGCCCTGGCTTTTATTTGAGGAAGTACGGTAATTATTCTCCGAATAGGAGACTCTCACATGAATGCTGAGCTCCCAGCACATAACTTACAATTATTTAAATACAATATAGTAACATAAACCTGAGAATAATCATAAAATTTACTCACACTTTCGATTTGAAAGAAGATGGAGCGTCGTGTACCACCGGTTGTGATGGTGAAGCCATTTTCATCTGCTGTGTAATGCACGACAACAAAGCACCGCAACAAGCGCCACCTTGTGGATGTAATACGCAAGTGTACAAAAGAAAATCCAAAAGTAAAACAGATCATTTTATAATTAAATATTGCTTTGTGCCACTGTATCGATATAATTGCGTGCGCAAAATATCGTGATACTGAACAGAATGGTTTTTCCCCCACCACTATTCTGTTTTCCGTAAGAGGGTTATTGCTGCTCTCCTGCCCAGAACAGAACCACACCGCCAGTCCTAACTGATGCTAATGGTCAATCGTAATTGACGATAGTGGTCCTGACAGAACATCCGTGATGAATTTTGCCAATGTTCTTTCAGGTGTTTCGGACCGATTTCATCACAGCCATGAAGTTGCCTGATTCAGCCCAGCTGGGCGCGGAGGAGTTCTACTTCCTGTCGGACCCGTGGAGGCAGGAGTGGGAGAAGGGCGTGCAGGTGCCCGCCAGCGTGGAGGCCATTCCCCAGCCCGTGGTCAGGTGAGGAAATACCCTTTTTCAAAACCTAAATGCCCAATCCTAAATCCTAAATAACCAAATGCCCAATCCTAAATGCCAAATTCATTTTCGACTTCGACTTTGAGTTTTCGACTTATACTTTTAGTTTCAAATTTAGGCTTTTAGTTTTCGTTTCAGACTTTTAGTTTTAGACTTTTAGTTTTCAATCTGACCCAATAATCCCTCATAATAATGTACATAAAAAGCACTAATTGATCACTTGGTCTAGATTTTTTTTAACTGCTTAAATTTGCACTAAACATTTTGTATTTACTTTGTTCAATTCAAATCTGTAAAGCAGCTCTAAATAAGACAATAGTGTCATCGTTCAGTGTTGATTCAGTTCAATGATTGTGTATAGTTCACATAAAATGAGTTAATTCAGCAATAAAGCAGCTCTGGAGAAAACGGTGATGTCATCGCAGGTTCGTTGCCTCCATGTTGTGCATTAAAATCATTTAACCAGTCCTTCCAGAAAAATGCAGAGTTTTTTTATAATTGTTGCGGGCAAAAATCCTTGATTATGCGGCACGTTTCCTTAAAAAATGCGATGGAATATGCGGGATTTTTATGCGATGAAATTGCGTGAACTTGCAAAAACTGCGGTTTGATGAAAAAGAGAGAAAAGAGTGATTCCCCAACACACCTATGGTACACCTGTTCTCACTGGGCTACTACTTAGTGTAAAGAGTCATTCTTATGACTTCCTCTGATGAGCACGCACTACATCACAGAAAGTGCTGGAATATTGAAGTTCTCATCTGGTTTTATTTAATAAACACACGGCTCAAACTTACAAAAAATTGAGTCAAACAAGTTCTGTAGCTTTACAAAAGGAATATGCTACAACTTCTGTAAAAATGAAGAACTAAAATATAAAAAATTAAAATGTGCTTTATACATTTACATCATGTGACACACCGGGAAACTGCTTTGCGCTTATTTCTGTTGGTAAATGAGACTGATTTGCGGCTACGGGATTTGCAGCTTTTCGATGTTCACGGCACGTAATTACGTCACTTCGTAACGTTCCCATGGCAACAGGGGGGACGGCTGCTTGTGTGTGAAGTAAACGCAACATTTTTCAACTCTCTGCTAAGATGTAACACTTTTGCAACGAAAATGCGTGGATTATGAAATCATGCAAGCCCCGCATATTTTGCGCGGAAATCGGCAATTTATGCAGCAAAAATGTGGCGTATTTGAAATAATGCGGCTCCCACATAAATATGCAGACTTTGGCTGATTATGCATTGAATTATGCGATCGCATAATCACGTTTTTCTGGAGGGACTGTTTAATGCACAGCTAGACGTGGATTATCCCTTACAAATAGACAGTACACTGATCCTGATGAATATAATGAACATTACACCTGCGTGCAAATCCTTCCCAGCTAACACACGATGCACCAGTTACGTAATTTATTTGTACTCTTTTGTGTGTGTGTGTAATTTCACGACTTACTAATTGACACTGTAGCTATGGCGTTGCATGTTCGTTATTTCATTTGCTCTTTATATAGTGAAGTAATATACAGCGCACACCTTCACATTTATATCTGACAGGACAATATTTTTTCTGCTGAGAGACTTACGAAAATAACGTTAGAATGACGACACTAATATGTAGCCTGACATCTCATCTGACCGCAGAGACTGAATCACATCACAGTGAAAATTTAAGTTAGGTTTTATTATAAATAATTATTATTTTATGTGGTTTGGGTTTTCCTCATGAAACATAAACAGTGCTATTATCAAATATGCTGTTTTCTGCAAATGCTTCACAATCACTGGCAGTGGAGTTCAAAACATGATACAGATCAGTATTTGAACACTGCACCCTTGCACTACACCATCATATCACAGTCAGTGCTAGAACTGTCACCTCAAAAAAATGATAATCATGCTGATTATGTGTATTGTTGTGGAGTGAGAGGAACGGAGAGCGCTTCTCTCGTGTGTGCGGACACTGGAATTGCATGAAAAGTGAACTTGGCATTCATAGACAGTTAGTAGTTGACTGGACATCTTTGACCGCTGTACTCGCGTCTCGCACAAAAGTTTATATCTGATGTTGTTTCGTTCATGTTTATGTTGATTTATAAACGTTAGTTTAAATGTTATGCACTTATTTTACAGACAGTAAAGTAATAAATGTTAGTAATATTCAAGCTGTGGCGTGCACAGACCTCTGCCGGGGCTAACGCGCAGATTGCAGAAGAATAAGACGAGGGAAGACAGTTCAACACTTAGAAATACAAATGTGCAGTTCATCTAAAGTCATTTTTGCTCATTAATGTGCTTGAATTGGATCATCAGAGGCGGATCAGAAGTCACTGCACTGCAGATGCTGGTCCGTTGTAGGCAGGGTTGGGTACCGTTCACATTTTAACCGGTACGGGTTCCTGAAATTCTGTCCCGCTACCCAACGGTACCTTTTCCTGTACTTTAGGCATGTTTACCTCAATAACTGTAAAGAAACTAAGTAATTTGTAGAAGTGTTATTGACTTTATGCCAGAGCTGGTTTGTTTGCTGTCTGCCATTGTCTGTGATGCTTAAATAAGTCCCACAAATTCTGTGTTGTGAATTCATTTTTCTAGTAATCAAATGAAGACAAAAATCATTAATTTGTTATATGAAATTCAACTTTTTTTTGTCAAACAACATGTGGCACAACTGAGCTTTATCTTGTTAAAATTACAACACAGAAGAAAAAGTGATTATTCCTTAAAAACATTTTTTTTCGATAATATTATTAGTGTTAGTATTATTAAACCAAACTTTTATTTTGCCCTGTTGTGGTGAAGACCTTTATTAAATTAAACTGTAAAATGCTGATGAATTCTAGTGACTCTCGGAGCGGCTCTGGAAATGAAGTTCATGTTCTCATATAGTGAGACTGTAGAGGCTGAAAAACACCGCTTCAGTGTGTGTGTGTGTGTGTGTGTGTGTGTGTGTGTGTGTGTGTGTGTGTGTGTGTGTGTGTGTGTGTGTGTGTGTGTGTGTGTGTGCCACTCATTCACACAGAGTCACGCAGGATTCGTATTTAAATAGTCTTGCTCTCGTGCCCAGATGCGTTCTCAGGTACCGAAATTTGGCACCGATTGATTTAATGTGAACCGACGTAATAAAGTACAGAGTTCGGTACCCGACCCTAATTTTTCCTAACTTTATTCTAACCCTGATATGGAATCATATCACAAAGATATCCTGTTGTGCAATAAATCCTGTCCTTTGTGCTTAACATGAACTTTAAATACTGGAGTTGATGAGTTGTGTGGTCACTGAAGTGTGTTTTCCCCGCAGGGAGCTTCCGGAGGTCAGTCGAATCCCGTTCTTTTCACCGACCCAAACCCGGGGCCAGTCCGAGTTCGGCTTCGGAGAGTCACATGGTCTCGCCGAGCCGCTGAGCCGCTACGATCTGGATGATCTGGATGTGGCCTGGCTCGAACTGGTTAATACTGAATTCAGACAGCTAGGTAAGATGTAGGACTATCTGGATCATTTTTCTTTAAGGATGCGAGTTTGTTGGTTTAAAACAAGTTGACTTGGAATTCTTTGTGGAATTATTCGAGTCGCATGTATTTCTATTAGGGGTGAAACTATTCACTCGTTTTCTCAATGCATCGATTACAAATCCTGGCAATCTCCAAACTTGTATTTTTGAATCGTGAATCATTTTTTCTAGTCAATAATTGATTCAATAACTGAAATGAATCACGATTACATTCTATGCTTTAAAATATATAAGCATTAAATTATTACATGTGCGTATGAAAGTATAAATGAACATTTCTATAGCTCAGACTGATTTTAAATAGTTATTTTGGCTGCTCTGAAATGGTTAATTGGATTGACATTACCTAAGCAGTCGAAGTAACACCGGCTGATTCAAGGACACGCATTTACTGCATGGATAAAGAATTAAACATAACATGTCATTTAACACGATCCTACACAACACTTAACATCAACTAGCTATACTTTTAAGCCTTTTTCACTCTTGCCTTATGCAATTTTCTACATATGACAATTTTAATAGCTATTAAAATAAAGTAATGTAGCATTATTAAGAACTAACATGATCTAACAAAAGGGATATTTCACATTAGGGATGCAGCGAAATGAAAATTGTGGCCCATACCGATAACCGATAATTCCTTACATTTGAAAGCCGATAACGATATATTGGCCGATAAATCTAAATCCGAATTTCTTAAATACAAGCATATTTCAAGCAGTTCAAAAGCATCATGTTGAACAGTCGCATCTGCAGCGCCTCAGCTGAAGGAAATAATACATTATTAATCAGCTTTAATATATCGGCCACATTTTCTTATTGAGCCGATAACGATAACATTAAAAATAAACATATATCGGCCGATACTGATATAGTGACCCATATATTGTGCATCACTATTTCACATTCTGACTAAAACACATTAGGGGAAGCATTTTAATAATCCTATGAATGCACTTAAAAATGCAGGATTGAATCTCATTGAGAATTGTCTCGAATTGAATCCTTCCGAATTTGCAAAAATAGAAATTTTACTTTATTGTGTTTGTGCTGTTGTAGATGTTTGTAGGAGATTTTAGCTGCTGGCAAGGGTAAAGCATAGGTCAGTGGTCGGCATGTAACTTTGGCCGCGGGCCAATATTATTTTAGGCAGTAGATGGCGGGCCGGCTACCCGGAGTAGGCCATGGATACACATTAAATACTCTGAATGAACTCTGTTTGTGTATCATTCGTTTAATCATTTTTTCAAATTAAAACCAAAAATAAAAAAATGGAAAATTACATTTTTTTCCATTATTTTTTTCCTGAACTAAAATTTTAAACAGTTACAATGTTGAGCGTAATCATAAACACCTGTGATTGGCCGTTGTGTTCACGAGCTCCTCGGATATGTCTGTGATTGGTTACAATGATCAGCGCACGGGAGCGTTCGAGAGCGCACGCAGACCGGGTTTTGAAGCGCTGATCATTGTAGCCAATCACAGACATATCTGATGAGCTCGTGAGTACAATGGCCAATCACAGGTGTTTTTGAATCCGTTTAACAGCGCCCAAAGCAGCGCATTTAAAAAAAAAAAAAAAAAAAAATTCTTTTTAAATGTACCGACTTGGTACAACACTACTTCACGTTGTATGAAGATGTACTGCTGGTGCTGAGTTTTGGGATCCTGTGTGTGTGTGTGTGTGTGTGTGTGTGTGTGTGTGTGTGGCCTGGTAAACCCTACATTATGGGGACAAAATGTCCCCACAAGGATGGCAATATCCACATTTTTTGGTCCCCATGAGGAAATCAGCTTATAAATCATACTAAGTGATGTTGTTTGAAAATGTAAAAATGCAGAATGTTTCCTGTGATGGGCAGGTTTAGGGATAGGGTTTGTGTGTGTGTGTGTGTGTGATGGGCAGGTTTAGGGATAGGGTTAGTGTAAGGGAATAGAATATACAGTCTGTACAGTATAAAAATCATTATGTCTATGGAAAGTCCCCATAAAACATGAAAACACAACGTGTGTGTGTGTGTGTGCTCAGCGCTGCCGGAGCTGGACGAGCTCACCATGGAGCAGGTTGTGCTGGAGCTGGAGAGCCGGTGTCAGCAGAACATGCAGCGGGCCATCGAGACG
The DNA here is from genome assembly GCA_030578275.1 of Meda fulgida. Lineage (NCBI taxonomy): Eukaryota > Metazoa > Chordata > Actinopteri > Cypriniformes > Leuciscidae > Meda > Meda fulgida. The sequence goes on from CM060636.1 coordinate 31,437,697, forward strand.
GAGGAGGGCCTGGGCATCGAGTACGACGAGGACGTGGTCTGTGACGTGTGCCGCTCGCCCGAGGGGGAGGACAGCAACGAGATGGTTTTCTGCGACAAGTGCAACGTTTGTGTGCACCAGGTATTCCATCAAAAAATTACCCACATTGCATAGAGACAGAGTGCAATTAGGCCACGCCCACATCGGGGGGGAACAATCCAGCCGCCTCCATTGACTTTGCATTGCGAGAAGCTTCCTCCTTATCATTTCTGACTTATAACTGAAAACTGCTGTGTGACAGAGTGTCCGGCAAACAAGCTAAAAAACCCAGAAACACGTTTTTATAAGCTGTCGACCTCAAAAAACGAGGCACTTGAATAAAATACATGCACTTGAGCGAGAGCACAGCGTGTCATATTACTCTGAGGACTAACTTACGCCCACGGGAGCCAACAGGATAGCTTAGCTTACAGAAATTTTATATATAAAACTTGATATTTGACTTACCAGCGACTGAATGTTTACTGCACACGTGTATTTGTAGTGCATACTGAGTGTCAGGATCCCACAATTCACCCATTCATTCCAGCCTGAATCCACTTTTGTGTCCTTAAACGCTCGTTTTTTGGGGTCGACAGCTTATAAAATGTATTTCTGTTTTTTTAGCTTGTTTGCTGTACACCTTGTCACATAGCAGCTTTAAGACATTGTTTATGTTTCTATTAAGTCTACTGCCAATGCTTGAGCGCTGGAATTAAAGTCACCATAAAATCAAGATCGACAAGATCGATTCCTTTTTTTTTACAGGATGTTTAGCACACAAGTTTTATTTTAATTTTTAATTTAAATTTTTAGCATACAAGATTTATCCGTGAACATCAGTATTATTTTCAAAACTGTGCATGAATGCAGTGTAACACCACTGGACACCAGGGGTCAGATTCACGAAGCATTGCTTATCTCTTCTTGTTTTCTAACTTGAGGGTAAAGTTAAGAATGTTTTGTATTCTCAAAAACATTTCTTAAGATTATTCTTTTTTTAGCTCACCCAAAAATGAAAATCCTGTCATCATTTACTCAATTTTTCCAAACCTGCATAAAGTTCTCTTGATTTTAAAATGCTAATTTTGTGGATATTTTATTGGTACTACCTGTGAATATGTCTTGCCATGCTTTACACTAAATGTTCAATAAATATATTCTTGATTTTTTTTTTTTACTTAAACTTTTGAATTAATGTTAACATGTAAAGCACTATATGGGACTGCACCAGCGTATCTTTGCGGTCTTCATATACTCCTTCACGCCTTCTCCGTTCTCCCAACTCTCTTTATGGTGTTTTATTAACAGACTTCGGGAGGAGCACGTTCACATGATTAACACGAGTGGAGAAATTGATCGTTCTGGTGTGTGTTTCCCGTACACTGCTGTAACTCGCTGCTTCACTATCACAGTGCGCCGCATCGCTGAAGAAATCCACTAGTCTCGACTGTTTCCCGAAACCATATTGTCCAAGTTGGTCGTTCAAACACTTCAAACTCAAAAAAATGATGTCACACACGTGGTGGAGTAATAACTTTTAATGAAACTGAGATCGAATTAATGCGAGATGTTTTGCTGTAATTTACAGACATGCATCTGAGGAATATTTATAATTTTTCTCCGTTATTTTGCTTTATTTCCAGATTCAATCATAGTCTCGTTCTTACGCACTCGAGCTCGTTCACACATGCGCACTCTTCAAACACTACACTTTAAATCTCTAGACAAACTAAAAGACGTAAATGACATCTGCATGTGTTCTAATAAAAGACACAGATTGCACTGAATGTCAGCTTGCTTATTTTGCTCAAGATCAGGATTTATTGAGTCACATGTCAAACAAGAAACTGCTTCTAACGCAGGAGATCTGTCGCTCACACACACAACTCTGCGATGCTGTTTGCGAATGTTCATCAGAACTATAGTTTCGGGAAACACAGACTCGTTTAACTGATGATAACGACAGCACTTGCGACCACAGTTGGCTAACGGTGCGTTCGGGAAACACACCCCAGGTCTGTGCAGGTGATTGGCTGTTGAGTAGTGTTGTTTCCTCCTCCGACAGGCGTGTTACGGGATCCTGAAGGTGCCGCAGGGGAACTGGCTGTGCCGGACCTGTGCTCTTGGAGTGCAGGCCAAATGTTTGCTCTGTCCCAGAAGAGGAGGAGCTCTCAAACCCACTCGCAGTGGAACCAAGTGGGTCCACGTCAGCTGTGCCTTATGGATCCCTGAGGTATCAGATGAAGCTAGTCTGGGGGTAGTGGGTATGAGTAGGGCTGTGACAATACAATATTAGGGCTGGGTAAAAAACATCGATTTTTTAATCGATATTAGTCAATTCTCATTTTTACGAACCGATATCGATTCTTATGGAACATTGTAGCGTGCATCCCATCCAATAAATCACAATAATCTCTGCGCTTTGTTACTATTGATATGAAATAAAGTCTCAAATTACGTCCATTTTCTTACGCAATTCAAAACCATAAATAGCGTTTTGGCGCTGTGGCGTGAGAAGGCTCTGCTCAACTCAAGAGAAGCACATGATCTCCTCTTCCGCATTAATAACACCAGTTACAGCGCGAGAGACACATGAATGAGCATCTGTGAGTGCGTTAAAGATTGAGCACAGCTTATCGAGATCCGTATCATGTCACATGATCTCCTCTTCCGCATTAATAACACCAGTTACAGCGCGAGACACATGAATGAGCATCTGTGAGTGCGTTAAAGATTGAGCACAACTTATCGAGATCCGTATCATGTCACATGATCTCCTCTTCCGCATTAATAACACCAGTTACAGCGCGAGACACATGAATGAGCATCTGTGAGTGCGTTAAAGATTGAGCACAACTTATCGAGATCCGTATCATGTCACATGATCTCCTCTTCCGCATTAATAACACCAGTTACAGCGCGAGAGACACATGAATGAGCATCTGTGAGTGCGTTAAAGATTGAGCACAGCTTATCGAGATCCGTATCATGTCACATGATCTCCTCTTCCGCATTAAAAACACCAGTTACAGCGCGAGACACATGAATGAGCATCTGTGAGTGCGTTAAAGATTGAGCACAGCTTATCGAGATCCGTATCATGTCAAATGGAATCGCTCAGTGTTTCAGCCGTGGAAAGACGTCATTTAAACAGCTTGTAAACAATGTCATGTAACGTCACATTTACCTCAGAAAAAACATATGTGACCATGAACTCGTTAGCTAGAAAAATTAATTCTACAGAGCATTTTACTAAATATATGCACCATATTACATATTCATTTTTAATGTTCTTCAATATTTAATGCATTTTGAATAAATCTGGCAAGTTTTTATGACAGCCACCATTTAAATGTTTATATTTCATATAACTTTCTTATTATAAAAATATAAAAGTGTTTGTATAGCTATAAATCAGTTTACCTTCAGCATTATAGTAGGCTAATGAAGCCCAGGCTACAACTGCCATAGTTTACAGCATTAGTTCAGAGATTTGTTTTCCTGGAGAAAATTTGCCATATATTGTACCTGATATTCAAAATAATAAATATTGAATCAAATCGAAATCGAATTGTGAAATTTGTGTCAATACCCAACCCTGATCGATATTCATTGATCCCACACGTAAAATATTGATACGAGGTACATTTATGTATTCCTTACTGCCTGTCTACGCATTTCTGCCAAAGCACACATTTTCGTTTACTCACCACACTCGCCAGTGTGTCTTTGTATGAACTTTAATTTAGTAAGTAACCTGTATTTCTATCATAGTTATTATTACTTAATCAAAACAAGTTTGAATGACAGTTTGATTGATTGGTTTTTGCAAATTAACTCTGTTGTAAATGTCCCAAATAGGAGAGGGTGTGCAATTTTCAAAGAGTTTAATTAAACGTTCATGTTATATATTTTGGTTGCATTTGTGAGTTAATAAAAATGTAACTGGTTGTGTAAACTTGGCACATAATCTCTAAACAGTAAACATCGGTATAGCCCTGAATCGAATCGTAATCGTATCACAGAATTGTTCTCTGCATATATGGTATCGCTGGCTGAGAATCAATATCATATTTTATGGTGATGAACTGTCCGATTTACACCCCTAGTTATAAGTGGTGTTTAAATTTAGGGATCGACCGTGAATCCTGGAGGAAAATATCATCTGAAACCTTTTGCCTCGCTTTTTTAAAAGTTTTAAAGTTTGATGTGTAAAGTCAGCAAATTCAGTGGTGATTGTTTACTTGTTTTCTTAGTGGTGATTGTCACTGAATTTTGCCTCACAAATGATTGTCTGATAGAAGATGCAGTAAAGTATTAAAAGCAGAAGGAAATCATTAACATGTCACCTTTCTCAGTCAGCTCACTTTTGTCAAGTGCTACAGAACATGTTCACACGCATTCATCTGGGAGACCACAAAGGAAAATTGTGATTAGCACGCAATAACGGATGAAGTCTAATTGAAATATTTCCTCTTTGTCTTGTCATGCGATTGAAAGGAAAGCTTTTGAGCTGGAAATTGTTTGGTCAGGTTGAGGGCAAGATGTTTCTGTGAAGGCGTAACACATTTAGCGCTCTGTTTTACATTCAAAAGCCTGCTGAATATCCAGAGGAGGACAAAAGAAGGATTGACAGGAAGATAAGGACTCAAAGAGGGAGTTTTGAAAAGCCTGGCCAATATGGGTGTTCCAATAAAATGTACAGGAATTGAAGAGCGAGGCAGGAACAATAGCGAACGATGAGGATGTAGAAAGCCACAAAAGTGAGTGAAAGGCTCACTGAAATTATGTAAAAGCTGTGCGGCGGCTGATGAATAAACATAATGAACACATGAGTTTCCACATCTTGCAGACGCAGAGAATTCGATTCTGTTCCACAATTTATGCTAATTTCATCTCACGTTTGAGAGGATTGGGGAAATACTGTAGTGTTGTGTTTCAATGCCAGGCTTAATTCCTTGATAGGCTTTGTGAGACTCGCATATTTTATTTCATTTTTAAGGAATTGAACTTGAATCGAACATGAAAGCGTCGCACGGTAAAGATGCACTGTGCCTGTTGTAGATCGTTAGTCCTCTTGCATTGGAATTAAACTGTGTTCGGCTAGTGTAGTAGGGTATATCAATACGATAATTGGGTCGGTTTCCCATTCATGTATTCAATTTTTATTTTTATAAAGCTAGTAAAACAGAAAAGTCACACTAAAACAAACATAATTAAAAATAAAATAATATGAAAAATATATCAAAAGGGCTTTTTAAATAGAGAAATCAATTTAAGGGCTTTCTGATTTTTAACCAATTTTAATGATTTGCACAAGAGTTTAACCTCATTTATCCACCGATTAAAGTTGGGTTTTGATTTAAACCATCGGCATTTATGAATGAAAAACTTTCCAAAACATTACAAACACCAATGTATGACATTTCTGCGGATGCATAATAAGCGTAATATGATTATGTATTGTTTACTTGTCTTCTGACTTGTGTTGTTTCCATGTCCACACAGGTGAGCATTGGCTGCCCTGAGAAGATGGAGCCCATTACTAAAGTGTCACACATCCCAGCCAGCCGATGGGCCCTGTACTGCAGCCTGTGCCGGGAACACACAGGCACGTGTATACAGGTGAGAGACCAGGCAGAGCAAGCTTTATCCTGCTGTAATGCTCTTAAGGAACTGACAGAGGATGGGCTACTTCATGAACTCCAGTCAACGCTTTTCATAATACACATTAGGGCTGGGTATTGACACAAATTTCGATTCATAAGCTTGCAATTGATTATTTTGGATATCAGGTACAATACATGACACATTTTCTCCAGGAAAACAAATCTCTGAACTAATGCTGTAAACTATGGCAGTCAGTTGTAGCCTATAGGCTTCATTAGCCTACTATAATGCTGAAGGTAAAAATGAACTGATTTGTAGCTAAACAAACACTATTTAGTATGGGATTTCTGTCCTCGCGTTTCGGATGTGTGTGCAGCATATAGCGCGGAAATGTTTTAAAGTCATATTACACAAAGAAATCGATAAGAGGAATCAAAATTGTAATTTTAACAAGTATAACAAGTAAACAAAAATAACAAGTATCCCATTCCTGACCTTTTGATGCCAGAACTTTTTTCGTCAACGATGTTGCATGTTTATTTAGTCACAATTATCGTTTAATGATGTTGGTGTTATCTCGTCTTCGTCTCATCTTAGTCATGGAACAAAAGGTCGTCAACTAACATTTTTTGTCACGTTAACGAAATGAACACCACTTTCTATCCAGTAGATGGTTAGCTTCTTAGGTGCGCTCACTCAGTTGGTTAGTAAGACGGCCACACGAGGAGGACAGTCATGCTTTTGCTCTGGGACATATTTTTCATATCGCATCCACATCGCAGCCTTTTGTGATTAGCTAATCACAACGTTTCAAATTGCAATTCGATTTCGATTACTCGTTCAGCCCGGTAACACTTTACTTAAAGGGGTGTGCATAAGACTTACACATGTCATGAATATGAAGGAGGTTTTATGCATGTTTATGACAACTGTCATTAAGTGTCATTCGCTCAATTATGACATTTTTAATGTGTCTTTGTTATGACAACTTAGACAACACAACCTGTCATAAATATGTCATAAACATGATAAAGCAGATGAATGATCAAACGTAAGAAACCACTTAGCTTTATGGGTTAACATTTCATTAAACTGTCATGAAGCCATTATAACATTTTAATATCAAATTAAATGTGTACTACTGTAGTTGAGGTCAAGAAAAACATTCATGACACAGTTATAATGCCTCATGACAGCCAATGTCAAAACCAACTGCACAACAGTTTAATGAAATGTTAACCCATAAAGCTAAGTGCTTTCTTAAGTTTGATCTTTAATCTGCTGTCATGTTTATGACATATTTATGACAGGTTGTGTTGTCTTGGCAATGTCAAGTTGTCATGACAAAGACACTGACAGGTTATGATGTATTGATTTATGTCAAGGTGTCATAACAAAGACATCTCAAATGTCATATTTGCATTAAAGTGTCATAATTGAGCGAATGACACTTAATGACAGTTGTCATAAACATGCATAAAGCCTCCTTCATATTCATGACATGTGCCATGATGATTATGAAGGTGTCATGTCAGTCTTATGCTCACCCCTTCAAGTATAGTGTTACCTTCAACTTTAACTGTTTTGACATTTTTATGGAAGCTCAAAAGCTTTGGTCCCTGAATCTTCCCTTTTGTGTTGGAAGGACACAAGGGTGAGTAAATGATGAGAGAATGTGAAGCGTCTTTGGGGTGAAACACATGCCGTTCTGTTCCCACAGTGCTCCATGCCATCCTGCGCCGTGGCCTTCCACGTGACCTGTGCGTTTGACAACGGACTAGAGATGCGCACCACTCTGGCAGAGAACGACGAGGTGCGCTTCAAATCTTTCTGTCTGGAGCACAGCAGTGTCTCGCGCTCGAACAGCGGCGTGAGCGCAGAACCGCGCCTGGATCTTCCTGGGATGCTGTCGGACCGCCTGAAGCAGGAACAAGTCGAGCGGGAGAAAGCCAGCCATCGCAAGCAGAAGCTGCAAGAGCTTGAAGACGAGTTCTACCGATTAGTGGATCCCAAGGATGTTGCGGAAAGCCTTTCGCTGCCAGATGCTCACGTGGACTTCCTCTTCCAGTACTGGAAACTGCGACGAAAGTCCAACTTAAACCAGCCGCTGGTGGTCCTCAAGAGGGACGAGGTGGACAATCTGGCCCAGCAGGAGCAGGACGTTCTGTATCGACGACTCAAGCTCTTCACTCACTTGCGTCAGGATCTGGAGAGGGTGAGTGGAGCATCTCTCAATAATATATAATTATCGTTTCAAACAGGTTTCCTGAACATTATTATTTAGGCATTATTTAGGGGTGAGTCACGATTTTCGAATATTCGATTAGTTGATTTAATTATAGATTAGGTTGTGCGATTATTGTCCAAAAAAATCCCCATGTTTTCGGTGCTGATGTGTTCATGTAAGCAGAGGGTGACGCTGCCAATAACGCACATAACAGCTGTCACAAAGAACCGGCAAAAGTAATGATTATGAATGTGTCAAATATATTAAATACATTTTAATTGTTTATTAATGGGACCATCGGATGCAAAATTCACTTTAATATTGGGAGTGCATATGTGTCTTTGCACCACAACCACCATACAATGAAAAAAATCCATTCACTCCTTTTTTTTAATCCTCAAAAAGTCTATACACTCTCAATAATCAAATGTTTGGATTTTCTGAGCATTATGATGTCATATTGATGCTCCGCCCACGACCGCTGACGGACAGTCCCGTATTAGCATATTTCTGCCCTCAGAAATTCCGTGGAAGAGAGAGGGGGGTGATCAGTTGCTCACTATCATTTAAAGAGACATGCACCTAAACGGGTCGCTGTGAACAGCTGTTTTTCAGGAGGTAAAGAGGGTGTTGTTTTACACAACCATTTTGGAATTTTAACCAAGTATATTACAAACTTTACATGAACACCCTGAAGAATCATACCAACTTGTGGAAAATGGACATCCAATGACCCGTTTAATAAACTAGTGTTTTCTGTGTCAGTGTCGGCTGCAAAGATGAAGTTGACGATGCTGACTCGCCATCTTTACAGTAGTGAAGCGCCTATAGAGAGAAATGCTAGGGATGCACCGAAATGAAAATTCTTGGCCAAAACAGAAAACAGAAAAAGAGGAAACCAAGGCCGAAAATAGCCCATATATTAACTGTAGAACTTTAACAACAAGAAATGCACCAAGAATTGCAGATGTGCAAAATGGATAATAAATATTTAAACACTAGACAAGCCCATTCTACTTCTTGAGGAAAAGTGGCAGGTTTTTCTTGATGAAGAGTAGCTTTATCACAGTGAGGTCTGTTCCTCTTCTCATCGAGAACATGAGCTGCTGCACTGAACAGACAAGTGCTTGCGTGCCATCTTTGCCAGGTCAGGAAAGCGGCCGTCATTACTTCTCCAGTAGGCAAGAGGGTTATCACTTCTGGCGATGGGGACTTCAGACAGATCTAGCTGGTGAGTGAATGGAGACGGAGTGGGCGTGCTCGGAGGCGTTTTCCTTTTCTGTGCCGCGTTCCTCTCATATTCAGCGTAGCGATCGCAATCTTTGGATTTCAGGTGATAATTTAACCCGACGTGGAGGAAGTCTTTGCAGATGCACCCCCTCTTGAAATTTCGGCATTACGTGTTTTGCAAATCGCGTGGGTCTTTCTCAGATATACTGAAATACGTCCACACCGCAGACATGTTGCTTCAGACAAGCACGTGCAGCACCAAAAGTCATATCCCGATATATTTAGGCTGAATATCGATATACGATATATATCCCAATATTTTTTCTGCAAAGTGAGAGCAAATGTTCAGTCAAAGTCAAAGCCAAATATGACATGTCACAAGTAGTTTTATTGAAACCGGCTATTTCAGTGAACTGTTGCAAAATCCAATGAATAAATAAACAGGTTTCTTCACCTGGTTCATAATTAAATGCTCAGCTGTTCAAATAACAATAAAATGTAAACATAAATACTGTATAACAACAGGAGAACCTTTTTTGAAATTGAAAAGTTCAAAGCACAAAGCGAAGAGATATTTGATGCTTAGTGTATTATATCTATGCAACAGTTTATTGAGCCTTTTCTTTTAACAGTTTTACATTTCAGTTATGAAGAACAGTTCATAGTGCTCTCTACTCCAGTGCTGTCATCTAAGACACCCGGGAGAAAGGAATATGATTTAGGAAGCGCAGTAAACTCCAACAAGATAGTCATTTATGCAAACCACAGACCGTTATCTACAAATAAAGTATAGTAGTGGGAACATTGATCTTGAAGAGAGTGTCATCGACATGCTGTTTGATGCTGAATGGAGAATGACTGAGGACAGATGAGTTTCCATTAACTTTAACTTAACGACTTAAATATTTCTCTTTACCTCACATTATGCTATCAAATGATTTTTGAAGTCTTGGAATATAGTGCACGAAAACTTTATGGTGCTTTACAATATTTTTTGCCTTTATTGTGGCTTAACAACACAATAGTGTGCACAATATCGGACTTCACGGAGAAGCTGCAGCCGCGGTGGTCCGCCACACCAAAAATCATCCCGCCGCGGTATATCATTTACCAATTTACTCCTGGAGCCACATTGGGATCTCCATATCTCTGGGATTGAACCTTATCGGTTAAAATGAAGATACCGAAATAAATGTTTGTTAAAAATCATAATCTTAAAGGATATCAAGATAACTTTAATGCTTCTTGAGTTACAGCCATGCAAACTGGGGGAAAATAACAGAAGAAACGCCTCGGTTACGACTGTAACCTCGGTTCCCTGAAGAGGGAACGAGACGTTGCGTCGAATTGACGCTAAGGGAACGCTTTGCGTGATGATGTATTGAAGCACATGTAAAATCAGTCCAATGGTGTGACGGAACGTCAGAGGCGGGTGACGTCATGAACCAGGAAACTATAAAACCTGCCCAAAACAAAGCGGCGTCACCTTCGTAAGGTCTGAGCAAGTAGCTTACAGGCACGTAGGAGATATGGCAGGTGACGCAACGTCTCGTTCCCTCTTCAGGGAACCGAGGTTACAGTCGTAACCGAGGCGTTCCCTTTCAAGGGAACTCGCGTTGCGTCGAATTGACGCTAAGGGAACGTCTATACCAACGCCACCATAGCGAGAAGTGCCTGTCCAGTGTGAAATCAAGGCGAGCAGCACTAGGACGAGAGCACTCGGGACCCTGGTGTAGAGTCCAAGTCCAGAGAATAGAACCTGACGAATGTGTGAGGTGAGGACCAGCCTGCCGCATCACAGACGTCTTGAAGAGGTACTCCAGACAATAAGGCCTTAGAAGCCGCCATACTCCTAGTTGAGTGAGACCGCACCAACATGGGTGATGGTAGTCCGGTCGACTCATAAGCAAGTGAGATAGTCTCGACCACCCACTTGCTCATTCTTTGCTTAGATGCTGGTGACCCCTTATTAGGGGGTCCAAAACAGACAAAGAGTTGTTCGGATTTACGCCACAGGGCAGCTCTGTGGACGTAAGCATCTAACGCCCTAACCGGGCACAGCAAATTGTGCTTTACCTGGTCCGCATCCTGGAATGGAGGAGGACAGAAGGCCTGCAGCACTATAGATCGGGCCACATTAGTGGGGACCTTGGGAACATAACCCGGCCTAGGATGAAGGAATGCTTTAACCATGCCGGGCGCAAATTCCAAGCACGAGGGTGCAACCGACAGAGCCTGGAGATCTCCTATTCTCTTCAAAGATGAAATAGCGAGGAGGAACAGCGTTTTTAAAGTAAGAAACCTGGCTGGAACCTCTTCCAAGGGCTCAAAGGGAGCCTGGGAAAGACCTTGGAGGACGATAGCCAGGTCCCAGGTCGGGACCCTTGTGCGTGCAGCAGGCCTCAGCCTCAACGTGCCACGGAGGAAACGAGATACTAAGGGGTCTTTACCCACAGACATTCCACCCAAAGGGATGTGGTAAGCACCTATGGCCGCCACATAAACCTTCAACGTGGACGGGGATAGACCTGCAGTGAACCGCTCCTGCAGAAACTCCAGCACTGTACCAACCGGGCAGTTAACTGGGTTTAGCTGACGGCCACTACACCATGAAGCGAAAACCTTCCACTTCAGGGCATAAAGTTTCCTCGTTGAGGGAGCTCTGGATTGTAGAATGGTCTCCACAACCTCGGTTGAGAGACCTGACTCTATGAGCTGGGCCCCCTCAGAGGCCAAGCCCACAGGTTCCACAGTTCGGGACGAGGATGAAATATCGAGCCCTCTGCTTGAGACAGTAGATCTCTTCTGACGGGGAGCTCCAGAGGAGGCCCGTTGAGAAGAGACACTAGATCCGCAAACCATACTCTGCCCGGCCACCGCGGGGCTATAAGAAGCAGGCGCAGATGGTCCCTGCGAACTCTCTCCAGAACTCCCGGGAGCAGAGCAATCGGGGGAAATGCATACAGACGTAGCCTCGGCCACGTCTGTACCATCGCATCCAGTCCGAGAGGAGCTGGATGCGTGAGGGAGAACCAGAGTGGACAGTGAGACGTCTCTCGAGACGCAAACAAATCCACTTGTGCTTGGCCGAACTCCCTCCATATCAACTCCACCACCTCGGGGTGGAGCCTCCATTCCCCGGGCCTCGGCCCCTGTCTCGACAGGATGTCTGCTCCTATGTTCTGGGCCCCCGGGATGTAAGCTGCTCTGAGTGATAGCAACTTGCCCTGGGACCACAAGAGGATCTGGTGCGCTAGTTTGCATAGTGGGCGTGAACGCAAACCCCCTTGATGATTTATATAGGCAACCAGCGACGTATTGTCTGTGCGGACTAACACATGGTGGCCCCTGAGATCTGGGAGGAAGTTCTTGAGAGCAAGAAACACGGCCATCATCTCCAGGCGATTGATATGCCAAGAGAGATGATGGTCCCCCCACAGACCCTGAGCCGAGCGTCCCTCCAGGATCGCTCCCCAGCCCGTGAGGAAGGCATCTGTCGTTAGCATCCTGCGACGACAAGAAGCTCCCAACACGGGGCCCTGGGACAGGAACCAAGGTTTCTTCCACATAACCAAGGCACGTAGGCAACGCCGCGTAACCTTGATCATGCGAAAGGGGTTGCCCCTCGGGGAAACATATTCTAGGGAGGTACATATTCTATGGCCCCCTTGTCCAACAGGTTCTTTACTTCTTGTTCCATTACCAGAACCTGCTCTGGGCCCACCACGGTGGGAAGGACCCCCATAAACCTGGGCGGGCGAGACCCAAACTGTATTTGATAGCCCTTTTCTATGGTCTGCAGGACCCAACGAGAAATATTTGGCAGTAGCTTCCACGCTACCAAAAATTCTACTAGAGGTACCAGCCTCTCGAGACTGGCTTCTGGATTTAGTTGTTGTTGAACAATCAGCCCGTCGCCCTGTAATGGCGAACCGGCAGGGAACGACTGAACTGACTGCTCTAGGACCCTCCTCGGAGGGGGCGGGCATCCCAGGGCCACTACGTTTCCGGGTGGCATCTGAGATATGTGCTCGCTGGAGACCGCTGCGCCCTGTAACACACGAGGTGGCAGGGTTAGCATAACGGTCCCCTGAGGGCACCGAAGAGAGACGGGCACCGTGTAATGAGGTGTTAACCGCTCTACTTCCGGGGGGAACTGCCCTCGATGGCCTGCGCACTCGGACGTCAGGACCTTTTCTTTGCAGCCTTCTTTGAAATAATGACGGTCCTCAGATCCGTCTTACCCCTACAAGGCTGCTGCTGAGCGCGCCCCCCGTGTCCCCAGTCTTTTTGTGGGGGAGCACGGGAGGCCACGCTCTGCTTTTGAGTGGCACGGTGTGAGGAGCTGGCTTTAGATGTTTGGAGCTGCTCCCGCTCAGCAGCCCCGGAGACATGAGTTTTTGAAAAGCAGCCGCTTGTTTGGCTGACTCCTGGAACCTCTCGATGACCGAATTTACTGCGTCGCCGAAGAGGCCAGAAGAAGAGATGGGAGCATCCATTAAAAAATGTTTATCTTTTTCTTTAATGTTGCTTAAATTCAGCCAGAGATGCCTCTCAGTGGCCACCAGGGCTGCCATAGACCGGCCGATAGATTTAGCCGTCTCCTTAGCGGCCCTGAGAGACAAATCTGTGGCCCGACGCAGTTCGCAAACAGCGTTCGGGCCAATACCCCCGCCTTCATCTAAGTCTCCTAACACCTCAGCTTGGTAAGCCTGCAGCAAAGACATGGTATTTAAACATGCTGCAGCCTGACCAGCCGCTGAATAAGCTTTACCCACCAGATTTGATGTTAATTTAACTGGTTTGGTGGGTAACACCGGGGCCTTAAGGGAAGATGCAGATTCGGGAGAGAGATAGCTCGCGAGCGTCTCTTCAACCCTTGGCATCTCCCCATAACCGTGCTTTTTATATTGGGATATAGAATAATAGTGAGATGTTTGTGCACTGTAAACTCTATATGATGCTGGTTTTCCCCACGATCTCGACACCTCGGTGTGGAGATCGGGAAAAAACGGCAGACCCCGGCGTTGAGGTTGTGCGCGAGAGGGCAGGAAGCGTTCGTCCAGTTTACTTTTTGAACGAACGTCCTGCTTATCTGACGGCCAATCTATATTTAATCTTTCGACCGCTCTCGTCACAACCTCAATCAGCTCCTCAAACGCGTGAGATTGAGGTGGCGAATCCTCAACATCACGTGAGTCAACACTAACAACATCTAGTTCCTCGGAACTAGATAGTTGTAGTGTTGGTGCCTGTATCAGGGCGGAAGAAACCGCAGCGCGTGCTTCCGAACCCTGATACAATGCACTAGATCTGTCAGGTGAAGGCAGAGATAAGGCCGGGCCCGTCTCTAACCCCGCTGACAGATCCATTTGCGAACCCCAAGTCTGAAGCCTTCGCAGTGCCTCAGCAGCTGCGGGACCTGAGCCTTGGGGAACGCGAGCCTGGGCGTCCTCGCTAAAGAACGCCAGGCGGGATCGGAGCGTTCGTAATGGAAGCACTTCACAGTGCTCACAGCCAGCGCCCTCGAGCGCTGACCGTGCATGCTCCTCTCCCAAACAATCAACACAAAGAACGTGCGTGTCCCCACCCGTTAAATAACGAGGGCAGGGATGCACACACGCTCTGAACTGTTGCTTGCTCGCCATGCTGAATAATATATATATATATAACAGACAACACCAAATATAACAGACAGTTTCACATATAGCGCTTGTGAAGACACAGAAGCTGACGCCGCTTTGTTTTGGGCAGGTTTTATAGTTTCCTGGTTCATGACGTCACCCGCCTCTGACGTTCCGTCACACCATTGGACTGATTTTACATGTGCTTCAATACATCATCACGCAAAGCGTTCCCTTAGCGTCAATTCGACGCAACGCGAGTTCCCTTGAAAGGGAACTGAAGATGTGCACAATTTACTCCTGGAGCCGCATTGAGATCCCAATATCTCTGGGATTGAACCATCTTGGGCCTTAAAAACATGGACACCAAAAGAAGAGTTTGTTAAAAAGCAAAATCTAAAAAGATATTAATATATCTGTATTACTTCTTGTTACAGGCATGCAAACTGGGGGAAAATAACATCATAAGTGCTTTTCCCCATTTTTGAACTGACACCGTTGGCATTTAATGAAACACAGATTGATAAAGTCACCAGACTTCACTAATAAACCAACTAATCTCTGTGTAAAAATATAATAATGATGCCGCCTTTCTAAAGTCATTTTTACACCGTTATTTGGCTCTAAATCTCAGGTAAAAATGGTCATTTTGACCCTCCTCTACAAAACAGTGGATTACTCAGTAAATATACATTTGTGACATTTAATATTTTATCTTTCTTCACTATTATGAGAAAGAATATTAGCAAATTAAAAAAATTTGAGCCAGGGAAGTTTCTTAGGCATGGAATGACGTTACTGTGTTTGCATGAATATTCACTAGCTTTCATACTGTATCGTCATCATGAAAACCTCTTTGTCGGGGTTCGTGTTTAGATAAACACTCACCGCCTGTTGCTCTCTGGTAATCCTGAAGACCCGGATTAGCTTGTTCAGGTGCGTTTGATTACGGGTGAGCTACACGGTGGCCCTCCAGTACCAACGTTGCCCAACCCTTTTCTACAGTAAAGGTGCTCAGCAAATTAATCTATTATTGATTATGAAGGTTAGTCACTGATTAGGTTAATGAGTTAAATACAGTGACAGAACTGTGGTGGCAACACGTACTTTCCCACCTATACTATGAATACTGAGTACCTTGAGCGTGTTTTATTCCATTGCCTAACCATAGAGGCGCATCTGGGTGGAGCAGGTGTTTTAATAAGATTTATAAAACATAATGAAGAATAAATCATTTGTAGAAACATTTAGGAAATAATGTTCATATTTGGAGTCAATGTAGGCAAAAAAAATTGCATATGAGCAAAGGCGCTGAATGTAACAAACTGAGTCACATGTTTTACAGAAGCATGCTAACTCCTAACCATAGCTATTTCAGTGACTGGTGTGTTTTCTTGCAGGTCAGAAACTTGTGCTACATGGTCACACGCAGAGAGAGGATCAAACACTCTTTATGCAACCTACAGGAGAAGATCTTTTCCTTGCAGATTCAGCTCTTAGAGAAGGACCTGGGTGGAGGTATGGAAACTCTTCACAACAATCTCTTATGTTTTTCTTTTAATATTTTGATCTTTCGGTTTTAATTGATAGCACATATCTAAGCTGCAAATGAAGCAAAGCGAGAAGATTATGAGAGCTTTAAGCAGTGTTTGGGAGTCAAGTTCATTTACGGCTAAAATAGGGTTCAAAATGACCCTTCAAAAATGTATTATTTTTCCTTTTTATACAAATGGTCAGTGAAAGAAGCTGCTCGAACTACGGCTGGGCGTAAACGATATCGAGATTGCGATAATTTATGTTGATAACGATGATAAACTCTGGGCAGTTTTACTCTAAATGGATTAACCTACCGGTGAATCACACATCAGAAATACATGTGACAACATCCAGTCAGTCTCCAAAGAGCCGACGAGGGAAACACACTTGCGTTACCCTCCAAAGCTGAGGGAATTGTTGAAAAAAAGGTAAGAATGCATTACACAACGTGATTTTGCGGGAACACGAGATGAAGATCATTCGAACAAGCTCTTAAAATGTGTTTTTTTAACGTGTTTTTATAATGGCGTGTCATGCATGCGATGCTACGAAAGACGTGAAACACATCCATCTAGCACGTTTACATAGAAAACCAGTGGAAAAGTAGCGCAGTGGAATGCAAAAACACGTTCTGTGTGATCCGGCCCAGACGGTCTGCAAAATATGCCGAGGAACGGCTGGGAAACACAAACACTTTACCTCCCCTGAAAAGGTACTATCCCAGTGACATCTCCAAGAGTAGAGAATGCGGCTGCAGGGTAATCGGTCTAGCATAGTGACCGGTTTACAAAGTTTACATTTTGCCAGGGTTCCCGGGGCATTAAAAAATCTTGAAAGTCTCAAATTAGAATCCCATGATTTTAACGCCATAAAAAAGTCGCATTTAGGCCGCATTTACACTGCATGGTTCATGTGACCCAATTCCGATTCCTTCCTCCCATGTGACACAGATCAGATATGACCCACAAACGTGTAAGCAGGAGAAAAGCACATGGATTCCGATATTCTCAGGCCTTATTTATATGTGGAAATAAATCTGATATGAATCGTATACTAGGGCTGGTGCGAATACCATTTTTTGAGCTTCGAAGCTTCGGTAGTAATCAACATCGAATATTCAAAGCTTCGGAGGGAAATAAAAATAAAAAAAATAAACAAGGCTCAAACATCCATTTCGTAACAGACACGAGTGTTTATTTGAGCACTTCCGGCAATGAAACAATACACTAATGCCTGTAAAGCATTCAAATAAATATCAGTAAATAATGGTTACTTAAGCCTACCGCTCTGCTAACCCGACTTTTTGAAACATTTCGTGGCACAGAAATATCTATAACAAATTTAACATGTCTAGTTGACTAGCAGAGTATTCATTTCGTTCGTGTGTGTTCAATAAGAGGTGATCTGGCCCTGAAACGTGTTGCTTTTGAATCAGTGATGGCTGCTCGTGCACAGACGAGTCATGGAGACTCTCCGTTCCTGTGAAATCACACAATAAAATGCACACAAACATGCTCTTGATATACAATCTCTGTGTTTTAATGAGGAGACATACATACACGAGGGCAGAGTTCGAACCCAGAAGCTCTAAGGCTCTACCACGAGACCATTAGTACACTAACACTAATAGCGGATCTGTGTACGCAATCACTGTCTTGAAGAGTTTGTACTGTATAATGTTTTTTATATATAGATTAAACCATTGTATTAAAAATGTTTCTATGAATTCCATGTCAATGAATTAAACACAATGCACTATTGAAATTGATTTCTTGATATCATAATGTTGTTTTTTGTTAGTTCCGCCAAGTGTAGTGTAAGTGCAGATATGGGTCACTTTAAAAAGAAGATGTAAGAAATTGTAGTCTGCCTCGACCCAGATTCCACTCCTAAATATATTTTAGAATGAGCTCACCCCACAAAATGGCTTAATTATCATAGAGATGAAAGAAAGTCAAGTTATATTGTTTCTTCAACATTTGGGTTGATCACATCCTGAGCAAATGCTCATCATCAGTTGTAGAATGGGACTGTCACGATACGCTAAATAGAAACCGAAGTGCAGACAGTAACTTTCACAAAAACACAGTTTATTTATAAGCGGAAAACAAGAACCCACGATGGGGCAAACGAACATAAAAAAACTGAACAAGAACTGGACGATGACAAACAGGAACTCTGACGATAACTACACTTGATAATAAATATGAACTGGAACTCACAGACAGATTACAAAGCTCACCGAACCAGATGATAACAAGACGAACAAGCCCTGAGAAACAAACACAGGGATCTTACATAGGACACATAATCACAAGGGCACAGGTGACACTGATACAACATTAACTGACAAGGAAACGAGGTAAAGACACAAGACAATGCAAACACATAGCCCAAAACAACCAGCCATGCGCTTGCACACAAAACAAGAGACAGGTACATGACAGGGACTGTGTGTGGGACACAGAGAAACTTCTCAGACAATGTGGCGTCACAACTCCATTACAACAGCCTCATTTGCATTAGAGTGATAAAACTTAACAGGATAAAAGGTTTGAGATTTGGATGTTCTGGGTTCATTCTGGCGCTGGTGAACCCAAGGTGCCTTGCCACTGCTATGCTGTAATAAACTTCATTTTTGAGATCTTCGACGTCCACACCATTTTTTCTTACAAAAAAAAAAATCTGATACAGTCAAAAAGTCAGAATTGGGCATGAAGAACTGCAGTGTAAATGCGGCCTTAGGCAGTGTAGCTTGGGTAGTACCCAGTGTGCACCTCACCAGAGATGAGTCGGGGAGGGCGAGTCGCTTGGCAGACGAGAGCGGGCAAAGTGGGAAAGTGCAGATTTAACTTTCAATCGCTTGAAGATGGTTGGAAACAACTAATGACAGCAGTGCTTTTTTTAGAAAGCATTTTTAGATTACTTTTCCATCAACCGGGTAATATTTGCAACATAGCGTGTGTGCTACGTAAACAACCCAATACTGATGAGAAGCACACGGCGGACCGAGTGACTGAGAACGCACATGCGCGCTCTGACAGTAGATGGCGCTGTGAACAGCAGAAGTGCAGCCTTGACCCCAGGGACCCATAAACCAAGCAGCGCTACTTCCTGTTTCTGTGCCGTGCTTAAATGTTTCAGGCAGCCATTCAGCCATTTGACGTGTCACATTACATCCAATTATGCACAGCACTTTCACCAAGCACTGTTACATGTCATGTGTTTACTATTTTTATAGTATACCAAGTTGAGTACTGTTTACATTTACACTGACGAGATTTTTTCCTAATACCAGCGGAAAGAACTTAAAATGATTTCTGGTCATACAGATAAGATCATTCGAAACTGTAAAGGGTCTATTTTTATTTGTGTACACTCACAATAACAACAAAACTTTATGCTTTTTTAAAATAAAGGTAACAAACAGGGTGTTCTTTCTGCTGTCTCAGTCTCCATGATCTTTCTGAAATGCGTCATAAATATGAACCTCACCGAATACTTGCCACACAGACACGAGAAATGCTTGAAATGTCTACTTTTAAAGTCAAATCGACAACAAATATTAGCAGTTCATGTAATCCGTAAAAACTAGAGATAGTTTCTTCTGCTCATTATTATTGTTGTGGCCTCAGCCACTCGCAGCGCACCTCACTCATACGGTAATCGGCCCCTCAGTTAACATCAAGCTCCATCAGATTTCCTCTGCTTTCATCGAGTTCGGGAGAAGACGCGCTGTGAGGAATGAGCCTCGAGTTTACCTCAGAAGAAGAAGAGTGCGATGCGCGGCTTGATTCAGCGGAGGATATCTTTTCTGACGAGTAAGTGATTCATTTTCACATCAGTTAGCGTGTTATTTTTACATAAACTTTTACACATTTTACAATATGGGTATTTCCCTTTTCCTTTTTATTATATCGCCACATTGAAATGTGTGAAACTTTGAAATGTGAAAAATAAGCAACCTTTCATTGCATCTAATGACCTATAAAGCGTTTCTTTTTTTGCTCTATAATATAAAACATAATACGATATAAAATTAATTTGCTTACACTGTAATATGATGAATGTTAAAGTCTAAGAATATTTAGATTAGTGTGTGAAATGATGTTTGCAAATATCACGTTTATAATGTGATAATTTAATTTCTAAAATATAAAATGACTTTTGTATTGTATGTGTGATAATAAACTCAAAGCATGCGTGCCTCAATGTCTACAAAAAATCATGTTTTTGTTATGAGTGGGTAATATTAATAGTGATAACTAATGTAATAAGTTTCTCCTAATATCAGCATACTCACACTTCTTTTTCTTTCTTTTTCTTATTTTTGAATACAGGGACCAGATAGACACTACTGATGAGTCCTGCGGTCTCAAACTTTCACACGAGTCTCTTCAAACTGTTTTTCTATGACAGCGCTGTACCAACATCAGCAAGTTTTTCAACTAAATTGAACTAGTATTTTTCATGAACATGGTGAATCACTGACTACTGATGGTGGGCCAGTTTTCCTCAGTGCAAAAGAAGCAGCAGACGCATTGGAAACACCAGGTATAGTTACTTCAGTCAAACAGGAACTGTTTCCAGGAATGGCACAAAGGTGTTTGACAGTTCAAGGGTCTATGTTTAGATTAGTGTGTTAAATAATGTGTCTGTGACCTTCATTGTGTATTGATTATGTTGTGTTGTGTGGAAATAAACTACAAACAAGGGAAAAAAAACATTCTTTTAATCTTCTCACCTTCTTTCTTTGGTTCCTCGCGGTCACGTTTACCTTGATTGGACCATCAGGGGAGGGTCTTTGTCTTCCCAGTTGTGAATCACAGCGATTCATGGCCATCGACACTCCCTCGCAACACAAAAATTGTCTTAAACATTTTTAATCAATATATTGTTAAATCTCTAGGCTACAAGAGCCAGTTCTCAAAATTCTTGTTCAGTATGTGTTTTTATGGCGTTATTTCAGTGACTTAATTTTTTTATTTCATTTTTTACGAATCACGCATGAACATTGTTTTCTCAAAACTACAAACTTTTACATACATGCTGCTCACATGTTATTGAAGCCGAATCTTCTGAATTTCTGCAGTGTATACAGGAGTACACTGGTCCGGATACACCCTCTCATGCAGTGACGGTTTCTGCTGAATACAGTGTAATCAGACTTGAGCCAAGAAATGAGCACCAATGTCAGGCATTTCTTCAGGTCTTGAAAAAATCTTATTTGCAGAAACCCTCTTTGCACTTTTTAGTCAAATTTCCACCTCTAAATCATTTCAGACATGTAAAACCAATATTTGTGAACTTAATTTGATCTTAATAGTGAACTTTTTGTATAGGTTATAGAGCTGCACAATTATTAAATCATTAAAAGATCTCGATTTAAACAGCCACACGATCTTATCGCAGCGGACATTAAGGTGTCGGCTCTGACGCAGAGAGAGCAGTTGTCATGTGCATGTTTATGAAACAATTTCAAGAAGTGTCTGAAAGCACGCGGTGGCCGCATGCACACTAAAGTTTCAGGACTGACATCATTCTGCCCAGAGTAATATTACAGCAAAAAATACTTTACTAATGCAGTCAACGGAGGCATCATGTTTAGGCTGCTTCACTGAGCGCTTTCTTTCAGTGTTGCCATGTCCACTTATTATATTTTATTATTGTTTAAGCTTGGCTCATAAAGCTCATGAGGGGGTGTGGGTCACGATATTTTGGTATTACTTTCATCAAAGCATTTTGATTTATTCCGCCTTTTTATGGGCTTGTTGTTGGCTTTTTCTAGCAAGATCTGGCAACACAAGTCGCTCGTAGTTTTTCCCGTGATTTTCTTGCGCCGCACATGCAGGCTGAAATACCTCATTAACAACTAGTTGATCAGTTTGGTTCTGTACACACTGCGTAGGATTTTTGTAAATGCGATTGTCACTAATTTTTCATTGGGATGTATTCGGTGGTCACTTCTTTAAATTACTGAACTGTGTGTGTACAGAACAGGATTAAGCACTAAAAGGTGAACTGACAACTGGATTTAGTTTGGATGTAGTTAAGTTAGTGTGTAAGTAATGGATACAAGTTTATAGTTCTGATATATATGCACACTAATGCCTACAGTGGCGATCAAAATAGAGTAAATCCCCTTTAAAAGCAACTTGATGCTTCAAATAAAGTTTGCATCGTTGCACCAGTAGGTGGCGACAAGTGACTGTTAAAAATGTATTTGTCATTGAATCATTCATTCAAGAGATCTGCTCAAAAATGCACCTTCATCCAGTAATTAAACGAGCGTCTTTATGAGTGAGTCATTGAACCATTCACTCACACCAATTTTTTTATTTAATTAATTCAAAAATAATTGAATTTTTTTTTTTAAGTAGAATGCGGCAACATTGTATCAGAACCTCCAGTAAATCACGTGTTATTTTGTTCAGTTGTCATTTCAGAATTGTGGGAGAATCGTGATCTCTATTAAACAAAAAGATTGTGATTCTCAATTTAAGCTCAAAGCCCTAGCTCAAACTAAATATTTGATCAGTATTATTTTCTATTCTTTGTCTATGAGGTTTGCCATTTTCCAACCCTGTTACCAGATTCATGTTTTTTTTGTTTATTTATAGCAATAGGGGAAATGTATAAAATTATTCAAATAAAAACAGCCACAAATGGTTATTATTGGAGTCCAATGATTATTATTACATGAATCAATTGCCAAAGTTAAGCAGTTTTTACAAACACACCCTTTCGGCCCAGTTTACAGCTGGTGTTAAGATGTGTGTTGGTAGATCGGATCACAAGTGGAGACGGTAAATACAGGTGTAAACGGGTCTAAAACGCTTTGAGCTCGTCCTCTTCCAGAGGCGATTGAAACGCATTCCACCACATGAGCGTTTACACTACGAGAGCAATGCGTTTTCAACTCCCTCTGGAAGTGGTGAAAGAGGACAAAACGTTTTTAGAGTTCGTGTTTTGTGTTCAAACAGCCACAAAAGACCATCTACTGACCTAATGCGTGACCAATAATAATCATGTGTCTTGCAGAGATGTTAATCCCTATGACTGTCTGTTTGGGGCACTGGAAGATTCAGAGCAAAAGGGCATGCGTATTTCTGCCTGTACTCTTCTGTATTTATTAGAGAAAATGTCCGGTAGCTAGCTCAGTGGTACCCTGTGGCGATTCTCACAAGATTTGATTTACAGCCTCATGTAAGACACTCTACACATCAGCGAAATTACACAATCACAGTTTAAGTTATTAGCTGCGGAAATTTGCTTGGCTGCTTGTGGTCTTTTTTTTTTTTTTTTCAATTGGTATTGTAGGCATATATTAGGAACTACACCATAAAGATACGCAAAGTAAGGTAAAAGCAGAAAGCAGGAGACAAAATGGTGCTAAAAATAAACAGTTTCCTGATTAATCTATTAAACATCTGTCTTTGTCTGAAGTCTTATTATATGAAAATTACTGCTTTACAACATCATGTGATGTTAAAAAACTTTAGATGGAGACATTCTCTTATTTTGTTAGGAGACAACACGGCATATAACAAGATTAAACAAAAAACAATATCAAAAGGGTACTGTATATGAATATATTAAAGTAATATGAAAAAGATAAACAACATAATTTAAGTATAACACAGATTGCATTGAGATCAACTTTTTATGTTGTGCATCAAAGTACATGTAAATAATTCTTAATAATAATTGCATTCATGGAAAACTGCATGTAAATAGATGTGAAGAGGTTTGCTTATGATGTAAACATCTTATTTCAGTTGAGTCCCTCTCTAATTATTACAAATAATCACATCATCTGTGCACATGTAAACAGACAAACACCACATCGAGCAACTATCATTAACTGGTGCCGAGAGTTACTGCAGTGAGACATGGAAGCGTTGCATAATATTTGGTGAATGATTGTGCCTGTGTGCATGAATCAGGGTTTATTTTCTGGAGGATTCTTTTAGGAATACCTGGATATTCCTGGTGTCGTGCCTAGAAACAGCCCAAGCCGTCAGTGCTAGTTCTAAAGAGTCATTTTTATAAATCAGGAACCGAGGTTTCTTGCAACTGTTGGAAGGAGAGCGTGCAGCAAAGGATTCCCTTACATTCACAGGAAAAATAAAGGACAGTAAGGTGTTAACAGTGTTAAACTGTGGACAAACAAACTTGATGCAGTATATTTCATACTATATTTACCATAAATAATGGTAATTTTTAAAATAAGTGAATTAGCCGGTAAGAAAACTGTCTGACAATGTTAGGTATCTAGCTAGTCAATGTAGAGGATGGGGAAAGTGAAACGCTTCAGCCCAAGCCATCAAAATCTCAGTCCGACCAGGAAACCAAAGTTGGCAGCCCAGGTTTAGGTTAGAAACTCAAAAATATCGGCAATACAGTTTCATGTTCCTAACATTATTTGGGTGTTCAAACTGAAAATCATTCCCAAAGATATCTACTGATGAGAAGATGATTCACCCAATATATAATTTCATGACAATAAAATTGCCACGCCCTTCACATTAGTCTTCAGACGTACTTTAGTATACATTTGCATAATGTCACACACTGGCTAGACTTGATAATCCAAACTAAGGCTTAAAGCAGAAGAATTTAATAAACATCAGGAATGATACAAAGAAACACCAGCACAAAACTTTAACATATAAGTAACAGGTGAGACACTAATCAATGAAACAATGAATAACTATGGCAACTAACAAGACCACAATGAAAAACTGAAACTAATGTCTCGTTCCAGGCAACCTGTAACCATTTTCCAACCTTATACCCGTGACGTCAGAGCTCGTAACTGGGAGTACATCGATCTAGGACCAGTTCACGGGTGGGAAGTCATGGGTTTGACTGCCGTTCCAGTGCACTTTCGTGGGTATAAGGTTGGAAAAACACGGGTCACAGGTTGCCTGGAACGGGGCATAAAACACAGGAACTGAACGCAGACAAAAGAATATCAAAATAAGAGTCCTTGAAATCAGAGACATAGGGAATTGTGACATAATTGCTCTTATAAAGTATGAATATGTGCACTTTTCACATGTTTTAATCAAATATGAATGCAGTGTTGTGCAAAATGTGTAAATCACGTTGTGATTGAGCTCTTTCAGTTACAATGGACAAAAACATGGACAATGAATAACTGAAATATAAAACAAACTAAATATTACAACTAAATTATAACATTATTAATCCAGGAGAACAGCCAGGACAGTTTTCACATGTTTTACTGTAAATGTTGATATGCGTTTAAATACACGAAATGATGAAATATTTGGTTTTGTCAACTAAAATGCTTATAGACTAATATTAGATGCAATTTTAAGCAATACAGAATGAACACTGACTAAATTTAAAGATTTAATTTTTTTATTGAAGTTTAAAATGAAATGCACTTGTTGACAGCCAGGTTTGTTCTTTGCGATGAGCGATAACACAGGTTGCTGTTTGTTTTTGAGTTCTGCCTTGCGCCCTCTTGTGGACTGTTGCTGTAAAGTCTGGTGTTCTCTGATCTTTGCATCTAACTCACTGCTTCTCAAACCTGTACTGGAGAATGCACAACATAACTGCACATGTTGCATGCAGTGGTGTAGTCCTACCCATAAAAGTTGTTTACGATTACCCAAGCACTCCCTTAACCCCTCATTAAAAAATAAACTGGTATAATGATAACAATCCTTAGAAATCGTAATACGCCAACAGCCCTAGGGAAGAAGTAAGCTTGAGACTGCACTGATCGCATATCTTCCCTTGGTCCTCAATTCAGGGGCCGGTTGCATAAACCGCTAAGACTAGTCTTATGAGTTAGACGTCAAAAAAACATTCTTTAAGACTGTTTATATATTTTTAGTCAGTTACATACAAACATAGATTAGCCTAATTTGATACCCCAGACTAAGTGATAGTGGGTCACACTAGAACTTTAGACACTGTCTTAACATTATATCTATGTTTATGCAACCAGCCCCAGGTCTCTCAGTCTCCACTGATGAGCTGATGATTAAATCAGGCGTGTTAGATTAGGAAACGAGTGTGTGGTGACAGGTTTGAGATTTAGAAGCACTGGATGTATAATTTGGGTGTGTATCAATCAGCTCCCTTGTTCACTAGTCAGGGCACTGATCAGGGAGTCGGCCATTTGAAGGGCCGCCTCAATCGCAGAATCCTTCCAGTGCTCTGAAACATTCGCTCCCTAAAAATTCCCACAATGCACTGTGAAAACCAGGGAGCATGGATGCTCACTATGTTCTCTCAGCGTAAGTTCTGAAGCGCGAATCTCGTGAGCCAGCTCACTGCACATAACGAAACCTGATAGATGTTCTTAGAAATATAAACCATTACTTAATTATATTTCTGCATAAACATACGGCGCTAGACAGGTGTTGAACACAATCTAGCTAGGGTTGATGTTGTTTGAATTTAAATGATTCCGATTTCGATTCTGCTTATAGATTACAATTCTTATCTATTTCTAATTCCGGTTCCAATAAGGTAAAAAAAAACTTGGATATCATTTACATTTAGTCTTATTACAAAACATGTAATTGCAGCTGAATATCATGAGCAAAAATCAACAGGTTAGAGAACACTTACTGTGCGTTCACACCGCCGCCGGCGAGCTCCGGAGAGGAGAAGTTGAAGTCAGGTCAACTTTATGGTAATGAGCTATGACGCGGTTCGGCGGCAACCAATCGGAATGTAGAAGTGCTCCGTTTGAGAGGATCCAGGGCACGCAGTCCTGTAAACTTCCGACCACATTAGTTCCCAAGCAAAATAGAGGAGAGTTTGATCATTTGAATTCGATAAGAAGGCGCGCAACACTATTTGTAGGCAATATTTTTGAGCTAGAACGCTTGTTTTTCAGCGGGAATGCAAATTAGATTAGCACTTAACCATGAACACAAAAGTCACACCACACAAATGGCTTTTAATTGGTTTATTTAGTTAGCAAACATGTCACTGTAATTAAGTTCTTTCCATCGATCAATGTATTACTTTCACATTTAAAAGATTCCATGAGGTTAACTTATACCCTACTTTGTCAGTCTGCAAAAATAACTATCGACATGCATGTTTGCTTTGCGACCCCTTTAAATACAGTTTAAAAAAAGACCATTCGATCTACGTCAGAGTGAATCTTTCCACGGCGTTGCTGGCAGAGCGGCGGTGTGAACGCACACTCACACAAGGAGCGTTTGCCTGTGCTTTAAAAACATAGAGAAACAACTAGCCGAACTAATATACACTTAAGCGTTATTAAAGACAAGGAAACACTCAGTAATTTGGAAATTATTTGGAAAAAAAATTAGCAAGCGCAACAAATAGATAGAGCTGAACAAAGATACGATTGAAATAAACTGTGTTTTAAGATTTTCAGGTAATCTAACTAATCAAATGTAAAATAACACTGCACTTTATACATAAAGTATACATTACAAATATAGTTACAAACGCTATTCTGTGAAGAACAAGTGAATTTTCTCTCTGTCTTCTGTTGTGTGATTAGTGTTATTATAGAGACGCAGCAGGAATATTAGTGCTGTCCCTTTAAGAGCAGCACAATATAGTTACACACGACTGCAGCGAATGCTTTAAAATCACATTAAAATGACTTTTTCTGTGAGTGCATTTTGGATGTGTGTGCAGCACAGAAAACGTATCGCGCTTGACTGGTTTAAAGTCATTGAAATACTCACAAATTAATCGATGAGAGGATTCGAAATTTTAATTTTACAACAAGTATCCAATTCCTGACCAAGTATTCGATTCCAAACCCTAAATCTAGCTAACATTTATAATTTATTAACGGCTAAAATGTTGCATGTTTATGTAAGGGTTAACCTTACAGCGTACTTTACTGTCCTTACCAGTGCCCGAATTCATGAACACGATACACTGATCCACGAGCTGGGAGCTGATTGAGACGCACCCGCTTCATATTTAAGTGAAAATGTCTCATTTACTTTCTCAGCTCTGCCGGGGAGGATTAATTGCTCATTTTAAGTGTATTGCATACTCTGTTTTCTGCACTTCATAGAGAAAAATCTAAGAGGGGAGAAGATCAATCGCAATGGAGTCCGGGAACGAGCCAAGGAAAGGAGGAAGAGCAGTCCAGAGAAAAAGGACAAGTGGAGATCAGACGACAACTCTCTGTTCACACAGCTGGGTGAGTGTGTAGCCCTCCAGTTTCACCGTCTCTACAGATCTGCCAAAAAGGCTTCTGCTGTCTGAGATGCGCAGCTGCTGGAGATGGGGAGCGCCAATTCAATTACATTCAAAACCTTCTTTTTTTAAAGAGAAATCAGAATGATTCCGTTCGATTCAATACAAGTACAATTCAGTTGCGCTTTTAAAATGCATTTCTTATGGTTCTTAAAGGTCCCCTGTAGTCAATACTTTTATCACCAAACGTACATATTAAAAAAAAACTTGAAAAAAAATCTTCACGCCTTAAAATATATTGAATGTAACTACACTCTTGCCTCATTTGGTATACGCTGTTCTATGAATATGCAAATGAGTTGGTATATCGTAATGTATTCTCTTGAAAATTATTTATTGTCAAATGTGTGTAAACTCCTCTTAGGAATTGGTGTTCAGAGGTGTAAAGTCCTGGTTCAGAAAGTAAGGCCAGTTTACAACCAGGACTTTACACCTCTGAACACCAATTCCTAAGAGGAGTTTACACACATTTGACAATAAATAATTTTCAAGAGAATACATTACGATATACCAACTCATTTGCACGTGTAAACGTGGCCTAAAAGTCCCGGTAAAAATCACCTGGATTTGCTAATTAGCACAGTTTTTCAGACTGAACATTAGTGAACTAATTAGTGACCTCAGCTGGCTGAGTTCATGGCTGGAACACACATAGACTTTTACTTTTTGACCCCTGGACTTTATGGTGCGTTCATGTGCTATGGAAAATGTGATATTTTCCACTTGTGAACTGGTATTTACCAGTGCTTTTGTTGTTGTAATGTGGTAAAAAGATGGAGATCCAGACCTGTTATTTAGCTAAAACTATTTTAGATTGCTTAAGTCGTCTGCTACAGCAAGAAGATGATTTATCAAAACTCAAACGGTAAATAATATACTGAATATTTTCTAGATCATGAATAGTACAGATTTTTTTAAGGACAAGGGAGTTAATAGAGCTGATTACCGCACCGTTTCGGTTCAGTACGAATGTACCGTTCCACCCCTAGCTAACAGTAGCGAGAAACGTTTAGTTGTGTACAATGCTTACCATCCAACACTCTCACGTTGCTCTCCGCCATTTTGAAAAGGTCAAAGGTTATCTCATCTCGGCAACTCGTGCATCAAAATATTCTACGGGTTTCCCAGTGGGAAATACCACATCAGGGGGTGTTCATGCGCATCTTCCACGCCGGCTTTTGGTATTTACCATAATTACCATAGCACATGAACGCACCATTACACTTCTGATGGTGTTGACTTATGAATTTACACATGGTTTGTCTTAAAGCATATTAAAAACACCACATAGACATGTAAACAACATTAAAAGCTGGATTTGCACCACAGGGGGACTTTAAAATACTTCCTCTTATGTTTCTTAGGCAAGACAAACTACTTCAGACTTGTGTTGGCTGTTGTGCCAAAAGTAAATACAGCAGAGGTTCTCAAAATGTTTTGGTTTTCAGTCTATACCGCCACATCAGGATCTTTCACAAAATATATATTTTGATATCCTGATAGGCCCCAATCAATCGATATTGAATCGAACTCGAATCAAAATGCAGGTTTTTGGTTAAAAATCGAATCGTGAAATTTGTGCCAATGCCCAGCCCGGAAATATTGATATATAATCACAACCTTCTGATCAAATTTTGCACTCCTACAAACAAACATATTTTTTAACTCACAATTTTTAGCAAAATTCAATATTTTTTCCCCCAAATCGCTCAGACTCCAGTATAGTCCTGCAGGAGCCAGGCTGAACACCCCTGCTCTACCGCACGGACCAGCTGCCCCGCGGTTCGGCACGCTTGTGATTCGTGGATTAAGTGCTAAGTGTAACCATCAGAGAGTGAAAATGTATCATTTGCACATGTTTTTTCTTGATAATTTACACATTCAAGCGATTTTAAAACATTCAGGCCAAAGAGGCGAAAGAAAGCGCTGTGATCTGAGCGTACAGCCGCACACATAGAGAGAGACGCGTTTCAGATTTAACTTTACTCTGAATTGATTCCTCTTTCGAGTCTCCTTGCGCTTGAATGAACACATATACACAGAATTATGTTAAAATGCCCGTCTCTGCAAATATTCTTATAAACGCAGCCGGTTAGTGAGTTGAGAAAGAAATGGGATGTGTATCAGTATATTAGATCCGTGCATTCGGTCTTAAAGTGACAGTGGCCTAATATTCTGTCTCAATGATGTTAATCAAACAACAATACATCTTTAACAAAGATTAATCTATATTTAATTTACACAGTGAACACTATAGTGTTATGATTACATGTCTGTATCGGATTACTACTGTTAGACCATACTTTATTAAATTGTATCTATGCTTGTAATTTGTGTATTTGTTCTTATTTTATTACTATTCACTTGTCTTTAAAGTGTAATTATTAAAAGCTAGATTTTTGCAGTGGTGTTGAAATACTTAAAGTGGGCTTTAAGTAATAAATGAAAAGCAAAGTTGCATTAACCCCCCCCCCCCCCCCCTTTTTTTCCCCCCCTGGTCTGAAAAAATGATCCGATCCGTGACTCAAAAACCATAATATGATCTGAACCGTGAGTTTAAGTGATTTAGTTGCACCACTACACCCAACACAAACCACTTTGTTTATTGAGACCCAGACAACGAACGGTCGACTCATTGTTTAATGCACATCTCTTCCACAGGTTTCTCCAAATCCTTCCCGCTGGACGGTTCTCTGTTTGACAGCTGGCTGGCTCGGTCGGTTCACATCACTGCAGATAACATGCTGAGCCAGTGGTCTCTCTCCGGAGAGAGCGACGACCCGTCCGCCAGCCTCCTGCAGGGCGAGGAAAACCTGCTCAGCCTGATGATGGACCACTCCATGAAGTCCACCTGGAAAACTCCTCAGCTGGGACGCAAAGCAAGAGGCGTGCCGCGCAACCGCAGAAAATCCGCCTCGCTTCCTCGGGCCGGATCCACGGGGAAAGGCAAGGTTTGGTCCAAACGAGGCGAGCGATCGCTCCACCGGCACAGCCGTAGCGAAGCCAGGCCAGACCCGCTTCAGCCTGCCATTTCCAAAATGGACTCGTGCCACATTTCCGAGGAGCACGGCTCTTGGGATGGCTCTGGGGACACGGATTCGCAGGTGGCCTTGCGTCTACGTCTACCTAGACAGGGCAAGTCACGCTCTAAGAGTGAGACTTCGCTGTTGAACAGCACATCTGCACCGGACACTGAGACGGATGGTTATTTCTCCGACGCAGAACAGAGTGACACTGAATTTCGTTCGTCCAGGCGAAAGTTACGCTTGACCCAACTGCATGCTGGGAAGGAGCAAGTAGTGCGGCGAAGCGTGCTCGCCTCCTAAACCTATTCCTGGATGTCGCTTTAGTGTTGTCGTCATCAGAACGAGGCTCGGTTTCTCAATGCATACGTTTCCAGACCTTCAGCTGTAATGCCTTGTGTTCTTATCCCTGTTTTATCTGTCAGAGTATATTAGCCAGTCGCCTACATTTATGCAACCATAACCATTTGTGCTTGACTAAACGACGAGGAACAAGAAAAAGTCGAAATGAAAACTGTTTGGATGTGTCCTTTTGGGAAGCAATAGGATCTGTCCTAGAACTGGGACAATGACGTGGGCATTATAACGTCTGTTCAGGTTGTGTTTGCTTTGAATGAACATGAATGTTGTGTGTCTTCAGAGGATGTGGCTACTTTAAAATGATTTACAAGAGAAAATATGACACAAATAAGCACAAATAGCCATTGGGGAATGTAGCACACGTCATATCCATTCGCTTTGGCAGAGTCTAGACGTACCAGCATCACGAGCAGGGCCCGCTTCAGCGTAATCCTTGCGTGTACGTGTGTGTGTGTGTGTGTGTGTGAGTTTGTGTGTGTGTGTGTGTGTGTGTGTGTGTGTTTGTGTGTGTGTGTGCCAGTGGACAGATCTGAGCACAGTTGGGTCAGTCTATCTCAAGTGGTCCAAAAGAGTTGGTTGCTTGTCCATTTTTATTTCCCCTCAGATTTCCATTAACTGTAGCTTTATAACCAGCTAAATCTTAAACCAATTTTTACAGCCAATAGAGTTGCATCTGTGAATATTTACACAAAGGCTCTAAATTGGCGTTCTGCACGTGCACGATAAACCATTTGGGAGCAGACGTCACACACACATTGTGTCGCAGCACAACCGTCGTCGAAGACAAGCTTTTAAGTGAAACGCAGATGTTTATGGTTCCAAGCCATTAAATGGACACACTGGACTGATGAAATCTGCGACGATTACACGACTATTAAAGCATGAATCTGATGTATCAAAAGATCTACGTAATATTCACATATTAGACCATGAGATATTTAAACCTTAAACATTTTTTATCTGACAATTCAGACTTTTTTCTCACAATTGGGAGTTTATATCACAATTCTGAAGGAAAAAAGTCATGAACTCGCAGTTGTGAGGGGGAAAAAGTCAGAATATTGAGTATTATTAACTCAAAATTGCAAGAAAAAAAGTCAGAATTGTGAAATATAAACTCGAAACTACCTTTTAATTGTTTATTCTGTGGCTTCCATCGACTGCTACACATTATTTCTTGGAATACGGCATAGTAAACATAGTGTCGGCCCAAATCCGGCCCACATCTGGTACACATGGATTTCACACAGCCCAGATGTGGGCCGGATCTGGGCCGACACTGTTTATCCACAAAACACCCAAATGGCCTACATATATACACAATAGGTACCCATAATACAACCTTTCGGCTGAGACTCGAATCCTTCCTATTATAACTGACCGTGAAGTTGAGCCCTGAGCGGTCGTGATCATTGCATTTTGCCAAGAAACAAGAATGTATAAAATGTTTACATATGTTTGTGTATTTTGTAATGTACTCTAAAGATCAGCTTTCAAGGAACATCTTGAGTCAATACTGAGGTTTCCGTAAACGTCTGCGTAACACAACGTTTGTAATACAATTTTTCAATACCAATACATAGAGGTGATATCATTAGAAATGGTCAGGCAACCTCCACTGGGCTGCTTGTGCCGGTGTGACCCTGTTAAATCTAAATATAATGTCTTACTTTTTGTGAGATTCAAACATGTTTTGGTCCATTTGTCCAGAAAAAACTGTTGTCATTCTCCATTAAAGTGTGCCTTCTGTAGCCCCCCCCCCCCCCCCACACACACCACACACACACACACACATAATCAAGCTAATAATCCGCATGTTTAACCATTTTAACATGATGAAGGCAATCAGAAATGGTCCGAAAGCTCGTGTGAAAGTGTTGAGGCCGTAGATGTTCTTGGTGCCTAGAAAACTGCATCCAACAATCACCATTAGCAGAAGTGCTGTTCATAAAGCAACATCAGTCAGTTCTTCAGTTTAATGACAAGCGTGACGTCTAATGAATCAGCTCGTGGTGTTTATCTCAGGGTTAAAGAGAAGAAGTGATCGCAATCATGTGAAGAGGTAAAACCTGTACATCACCAACAACACCGTGTTTCTTTGGCAAGTGTGTTGAGAGGATCTGATGGGAATGATGAAACACTGAGTTTCGCTTTTTTTTTTTTTATTGTATGATGATGCCAAAGAAAAGTAA
The DNA here is from genome assembly GCA_030578275.1 of Meda fulgida. NCBI lineage: Eukaryota > Metazoa > Chordata > Actinopteri > Cypriniformes > Leuciscidae > Meda > Meda fulgida. Next base: position 31,471,763 of record CM060636.1, read on the forward strand.
GTCAGCGAATGCTCTGAAGTGGATGTAAACATCGTGTCCTGGTCTCCTGGAGATCTGGGCCTGCACTGATGTCCAGCTGTACACTCCTGGGCCGCATCATCACTCGAGCTGAGGCTCTGTCCTGAAATGTTTTGTTTACGAGACAAAACCGACTGATTAGTCGTGTTCGTGAGCAGAGTGTGTGTTCTCTCCACACACCTGAGGGATTCACCCAATATATATATTATCATATATTCAGTCTCATGTCGTTCCAAACCCGTATCAATGTTTCTTTCCACACAGTGGAGGTAAATGGGTCCAAAAAAGAAGTCGTAGTCCATGCGCTACATTCCAGTTAAAATGTGCGTCTTTATTGATTGAGAACCTTCTCTTCCACCATTGATCTCCAACGTCGTGACATTTTGCGGACCGCGTTGTAACTAAAGGTGTGCTATGTTCTAGTCTTCTGATAAACAAACAAGTGGTTGTGATTTTGTGTGCCACAGAAGAGCCATACGGGTTTGGAACGGCTCCACGGTGAGAAGAACGAACTCCTCGTTCTGACTCTTCATTGGCTTAAAGCAGTCGTTCACTTCATAACGAACATCTCCTGATGATGTACTCTCCTCCACGTCACCCAAGATGTTCATGTTCAGTGGAAAAGAAATTAAGGTTTTTGAGGAAAACGCTCCAGGATTTCCTCCATATAGTGTCTTCAATGGGGTCCAACGGCTCGAAGGTCCAGATGTGAGTTTCAGTGCAGCTTCAAAGTCTCGACACGATCCAGCCGAGGAATACGAGTCTCATCTAGACTAACCAGCGCCATTTATAACACAATACACATTTATATACTGTTAACCACTAATGCTGGTCCTGCTCTCGCTGTGATGCGACACACATTACATCATCAGGGTGAAAGGTCAAGCGTGACGTAGGCGGAAGAACCGACCCAGTGTTTACAAGCCAACGTGCAGAGACTGAGTCAAACGCCATTAACTAATAAATAAAAGGTAAAACAACGATGTCGGACGATTTTGAAGTTGGAGGAGAAACTGAGATGGAGTTTTTCGCTCTAAATTTATTAACCAGAACACGCGTGACCTTTCACCCTGATGACGTAATGTGTGTCGCATCACAGCGAGTGCAGGACCAGCATTAGTGGTTAAAGTATATAAATGTGTATTGTTATAAATGGCGCTGGTTTGTCTAGATGAGACTCGTATTCCTCGGCTGGATCGTGTCGAGACTTTGAAGCTGCACTGAAACTCACATCTGGACCTTCGAGCCGTTGGACCCCATTGAAGACACTATATGGAGGAAATCCTGGAGCGTTTTCCTCAAAAACCTTCATTTCTTTTCCACTGAAGAAAGAAAGACATGAACATCTTGGGTGACGTGGAGGAGAGTACATCATCAGGAGATGTTCGTTCTGAAGTGAACTCCTGCTTTAAACCGTGCCGCTGTCTGACCACAGACGGTGACCTGTACAGATCTCATGTATCAGCTGCTTTAATAGGAACTAATCATAGATGCTGGTCATTTGCCGTTCTCTGGTTCAGTCATGGAAAACTGTGCCTTTAGTGATCTAGTTTCAGCCGCCTGCAAGAGTTCACGCTTCTTTATCACGCTTCGTTGTACCAAAACTATAACATATACTCTACGTAATCTCTGTAAATGTTCAGCTTCTGTGCAAATCATTTTCCTCCCACAGCGTAACAGGGCGAGAATGACAGAGTAGATCTTGTGTTTGTTGGCAGATATGTTGTTATTGAGTTATCCTCTATTGCTGGCGTTTGTTTATAACTGCCGGCTGCTGGTAATCAAGACCAACAAGGGGTGTGCGATATTGACAAAAAATATTGTAATATTTCCTGCTAACAATAATTAGATGATGGCTGGTTTAGGCCAAGCTCTCTTGAAACCAACTCTGAAGTGACTGAAACTGCAGTTCATCGACTGGCCACTAGAGACCGGCTCCAAAAGAGAGTCAATCCCATAAACCCCCATGTTAAAATGCCCAACTTTACAGCAGAAACAAACATGTTTACAGTCAGGTACAAAAAGTGGGTTTGGTCTATATCGCTAATGTTGCCCTTCATGACGACTGTGAGGGGGTGAATATTTTTATAACTCATCCGTTTAAATGATATTAAGCCTTAAAGTTCTGCATAATTAATGGCGTGGCCACTTGATTGACAGGTGGATTGCAGCTGATGTCACTACTAGCCGTTTAGCGCCTGTTAGCGTCACGTCACCTCAGCTAATCCGCCTCGTTTATCCGGGAGTGACGCGCGGCCAAGATGGCGACGGCCGGCTCCGCCCACTTGGGGTTTAAAGACGCTCTTCAGAATCCAACGGGTGACGTCACACACAAAAAGTGACGCCACAGAATATGTCCATATTTTTATGCAGTCTATGGTTTAGGCCCGTCATGGACAGCTGACGCACAAGCACGTTCATATTCTGGTAGTTTGCAGAACTAGTGACAGAAATGAACTCTTCCATTAAAATATCCATCAATCTGCACTTGAAGTGGCATTTCGATGTATTTACACGACTGTTGCCGTTTAGAGGTGGCGTGAATTAATTTACACTGCAATTACAATTACGTAAATAATGCAATGAGTCTGATGTTTAAAAAAAACTTTAGGATGTATGAATATTCAAATGTGTCCCTGGACCATAAATGGGTCAATTTTTTGAAACTGAGATGATACATCATAAGAATGCTGAATAAATAAGCTTTTCGTTGACGAATGGTTTGTTAGGATATGACAATATTTGGCAGATACAATATTGAAAATCTGGAATCTGAGGGTGCCAAAAAATCTAAACATTGAGAAAATCTCCTTTAAAATTGTCCATTTATGTTCGTGATTGTGCTGCATTCACTCACAAAAATATGTTTTTTATATATTTACGGTTGGACATGTACAAAATATCTTCATGGATCATGATTTTTCCTTAATATCCTAATGATTTTTGGCATAAAAGATAAATCGATCATTTTGACCCATACAATGTATTGTTGGCTATTGCCACAGATACACCCGTGCGACTTGTGACTGGTGTTGTGATCCAGGGTCACATTTTAAATACTTTAAATATGCAACTAAACCCCCCGTAGGCAAATCACTGTGTTAATGAGTGAGTCACTGAATCATTCACTCAAATGATTTATTTAATATAAACAGATTAATTCAGTAGCGAAGCCCTGCTGTTGCTCAGAGACTGCTGTGGCTTTGAGGAAAGACAATACTGTGTCGAATATATGAAATCAAGATCACATTTGTACTCGTGCTGATATCTGGGAAAACAGCGCACTTGCTCATGTGACATTGCTTAACTGTATCATATGATATAAATATAAAAGACAAAAAGTCATACAGATCATTTTCGCGTGTGCTTGTAACTAGGCTACGTCTCGGCTCTCTCTAGACGTGTTTGGTTGTTAAAAACTCCTGTATTATCGTAGACCACACATCGCACACCCCTTTTCTTTTGGTTTGAGTGGTTCCTCTCATCCATGGAGTAAAGTTACAGGGAACTGGCCTAATAATATTAATCGTAATAATCAATTCCTCTGGTGGATTTCTTAATGCAAACAGTTGAATCTGGCTGAAGAAGAGTCATATATCATCCACAGAAATAAATTATATTTTGCGTAAAGAAAAAGCCATTTTATAGGAATATTAAGGTTCTTTTAATTGTATTATGATTATTTTTGGGCATTTTCAAGCACCCGATATCCTTCAGTGTTGTTTCACCCGTGGCTAAAGCTCAGATGAGGGCCGGGTCACTGATGCTGAACTGCTTTATGAAGATCTCGCTGGTCCTGGTAACAAATCTTACATGAATAAACAGCGGAGAGGTGAAGCACTGGCAGGCTCTATTAAAGTTCACCTGTGTCCCGTACATCTACCGCTCGACACGTTACCATGTGATGAAATTAATCTTGCAGGAGTTTATCCTTCTATGTTCTTCATTTCAAAGAATGTTGTGCCATTTGTTAATAGCAGAGAGAACTATTGAACATTAAAAAATAAAAAAGCTATTTTAAATTATTTTACTTTTTTTTGCTATATTTATTTTCTTGTATTGGAAATCTTTATAGAAGGAGAAAAAAAGACAAGTATTTTTCATCAGTGCAAAAACCTATTTTTCCTTTTTGTACATTTTCCATGTTTAAGCAGTCTTTAGAGCAATATAATGTTCACGTGACTGTATGTGCATGCTGTGTGTAATGCCTTAATAACAGCCGTCCATCATGGCCAGCGCTCGGCTGTGCTCGACCAGTGCACTCAATAAAGCTGTGCTTCTGTCCACACGCCTCTGTGTCTGTGCATGAACAACTACACCAGCATGACTGAACAGCACTACACCAGCACAGCTCTCTCTCTTCAGGTTACACCACTACACCAGCACAGCTCTCTCTCTTCAGGTTACACCACTACACCAGCACAGCTCTCTCTCTTCAGGTTACACCAGCACAGTTCTCTCTCTTCAGGTTACACCAGCACAGCACTCTCTTCAGGTTACACCACTACAGGTTACACCACTACACCAGCACATCTCTCTCTCTTCAGGTTACACCACTACACCAGCACATCTCTCTCTCTTCAGGTTACACCACTACACCAGCACAGCTCTCTCTCTCTTCAGGTTACACCACTACAGGTTACACCACTACACCAGCACAGCCCTCTCTCTTCAGGTTACACCACTACACCAACACAGCTCTCTCTCTTCAGGTTACACCACTACACCAACACAGCTCTCTCTCTTCAGGTTACACCACTACACCTGCACAGCTCTCTCTCTCTTCAGGTTACACCACTACACCAGCACAGCTCTCTCTCTCTTCAGGTTACACCACTACACCAGCACAGCTCTCTCTCTCTTCAGGTTACAGCACTACACCAGCACAGCACTCTCTCTCTCTCTCTTCAGGTTACACCACTACACCTGCACAGCTCTCTCTCTCTTCAGGTTACACCACTACACCAGCACAGTTCTCTCTCTCTTCAGGTTACACCACTACACCAGCACAGCTCTCTCTCTCTTCAGGTTACACCACTACACCACCACAGCTCTCACTCTTCAGGTTACACCACTACACCAGCACAGCACTCTCTCTTCAGGTTACACCACTACACCAGCACAGCTCTCACTCTTCAGGTTACACCACTACACCAGCACAGCTCTCACTCTTCAGGTTACACCACTACACCAGCACAGCTCTCACTCTTCAGGTTACACCACTACACCAGCACAGCTCTCTCTCTTCAGGTTACACCACTACACCAGCACAGCTCTCTCTCTCTCTTCAGGTTACACCACTACAGGTTACACCACTACACCAGCACAGCCCTCTCTCTTCAGTTTACACCACTACACCAACACAGCTCTCTCTCTTCAGGTTACACCACTACACCAGCACAGCTCTCACTCTTCAGGTTACACCACTACACCAGCACAGCTCTCTCTCTTCAGGTTACACCACTACACCAGCACAGCTCTCTCTCTCTCTTCAGGTTACACCACTACAGGTTACACCACTACACCAGCACAGCCCTCTCTCTTCAGTTTACACCACTACACCAACACAGCTCTCTCTCTTCAGGTTACACCACTACACTAGCACAGCTCTCTCTCTTCAGGTTACACCACTACACCAACACAGCTCTCTCTCTTCAGGTTACACCACTACACTAGCACAGCACTCTCTCTTCAGGTTACAGCACTACACCAGCACAGCACTCTCTCTCTCTCTCTTCAGGTTACACCACTACACCTGCACAGCTCTCGGTTCCTTGCCACTGTTGCCTTTGGCTTGCTCAGTTGGGGATATTCAAATTAATTAACCAATCATTAATACCATTGATCAGCCCTACCAAACGTGGATGTTTTTTCTCTAAGAAACAAACATTGTTATGTTATTTGATTGATATTGTGAAGCTGCTTTGATGCAATTTATATTGTGAAAAGCGCTATATAAATACACTTGACTTGACTCTCTCTCTCTTCAGTTTACACCACTACACCAGCACAGCTCTCTCTCTCTTCAGGTTACACCACTACACCAGCACAGCTCTCTCTCTCTTCAGGTTACAGCACTACACCAGCACAGCACTCTCTCTCTCTCTCTTCAGGTTACACCACTACACCTGCACAGCTCTCTCTCTCTTCAGGTTACACCACTACACCAGCACAGTTCTCTCTCTCTTCAGGTTACACCACTACACCAGCACAGCTCTCTCTCTCTTCAGGTTACACCACTACACCACCACAGCTCTCACTCTTCAGGTTACACCACTACACCAGCACAGCACTCTCTCTTCAGGTTACACCACTACACCAGCACAGCTCTCACTCTTCAGGTTACACCACTACACCAGCACAGCTCTCACTCTTCAGGTTACACCACTACACCAGCACAGCTCTCACTCTTCAGGTTACACCACTACACCAGCACAGCTCTCTCTCTCTCTTCAGGTTACACCACTACAGGTTACACCACTACACCAGCACAGCCCTCTCTCTTCAGTTTACATCACTACACCAACACAGCTCTCTCTCTTCAGGTTACACCACTACACTAGCACAGCACTCTCTCTTCAGGTTACAGCACTACACCAGCACAGCACTCTCTCTCTCTCTCTTCAGGTTACACCACTACACCTGCACAGCTCTCGGTTCCTTGCCACTGTTGCCTTTGGCTTGCTCAGTTGGGGATATTCAAATTAATTAACCAATCATTAATACCATTGATCAGCCCTACCAAACGTGGATGTTTTTTCTCTAAGAAACAAACATTGTTATGTTATTTGATTGATATTGTGAAGCTGCTTTGATGCAATTTATATTGTGAAAAGCGCTATATAAATACACTTGACTTGACTCTCTCTCTCTTCAGGTTACACCACTACACCTGCACAGCTCTCTCTCTCTTCAGGTTACACCACTACACCTGCACAGCTCTCTCTCTCTTGAGGTTACACCACTACACCAGCACAGTTCTCTCTCTTCAGGTTACACCACTACACCAGCACAGCTCTCTCTCTTCAGGTTACACCACTACACCACAAAAGCTCTCACTCTTCAGGTTACACCACTACACCAGCACAGCTCTCTCTCTTCAAGTTACACCACTACACCAGCACAGCTCTCTCTCTTCAGGTTACACCAGCACAGCTCTCTCTCTTCAGGTTACACCACTACACCAGCAGGGGGCAACCAGTGACTGTCACACGCAGTCTTGCTCAAATCTGTGTTCGAAATGTTTTCACTCAGAAATCATGATTCATCAAGTTCACATTTTATGATAAAATTTAGGACCAACTGAAAGCACAGACTCCAGCGTCCCTGTGGCGGTAAACCGGACGGTAGTTTGCCATTCATTACTTATAATTATACTTATTATATTTCTCACTGTAAATCACTTTGAATCAACTATTGTTGTGTTAAATTGTGATCTATATATAACTTTATAGACTTTAATAAAGTTATTTACGGTGAGAAATATGAGGAATTTAAAAGAAAAAGTGCATAAGTAAAAAACTAAATTGAAAAAAACAAGATAAATATATACACTGTAAAAAAATATTTTCATGATTTAATTTTGAGATAATATGGTTCAGATAACGTGATATTTTGAGATTATTATTTATATTAACTAAAAAAAATAAAAATATTTCAATGAACTCACACTTTTAAGGCAACCAGGTAACTTACTTTTTTAAGTTAAACCAAGTTATTTTTTATAGTGTACACGCGTATGTACGTACATACATAGAAAACTCACTATTCAAGCACACACAGCATCACTTGATCGCCGGGGAGTAAAAATAAGCCTTTAGACTGGATTTAAAAGCATCAAGTGATCACTTTAGTTTACAGCGAGAACGAGGGGCAGATAAAAGAAATTGATTACATCTTAATAACCCAGAGGCTGTACATGGATGAATGAAATCGCAAATATTGTCCAGGGTCATTTTGTGCAGTGCCTTGAACAAGGCAAGGCAAGGCAAGTTTATTTATATAGCACATTTCATACACAATGGTAATTCAAAGTTCTTTACACAGAAGAAATTAAAACAAAAGAAATCAGAAAAATTAAAACAGTTTAGAAAAAAAGATAAAATACAGAAATAATCAGATAAAATCCGAATAATTAAAACATTAAATAAAATACAGTACAAACAGTCGGACGAGCAGTGGCACAGTGCTCATTCAGTAAATGCATAGGTAATGTCTCTGTGCTGTGATGCGGTCGGAAACCAGATTGAAAGTAGTCAAAGTATCCATTCGAGCTTAAAAATTTGTTCAGCTGATTGAAGACAACTTTTTCAATGATCTTGCCTATGAAAGGAAGATTTGAGATCGGTCTATAGTTGTTTAATATGGTCTTATCCAGATTGCTCTTTTTCAGGAGGGGCTTGACAACTGCAGTTTTCAGGGAGTTCGGAAAACTCCCAGAGAGGAGTGAGGCATTTACCACTTCTAGGAGATCTGCTTTTAAGCTGTGTAACACAGTTTTGAAGAAAGATGTGGGAAGTGCATCAAGGGCAAGGTTGATGTTTTAAGGTGCTGTACGATTTCTTCCAAAATTTTGCCATCAATTTCTTTGAAATCAGACATAGTGACTACTTTCTCAGGCTGTTGTCTGATCTGTCTGACTCCAGTGCGGCTCAAGGATGAGCTGATCACCTTTCTGAAATTATTGATTTTCTCAGAGAAGAGAGAAGCAAACTCACTGCACTTGCTGTCTGAGAGCATTTCACTGGGAATCTGGTTTGGGGGGTTTGTCAGTCTCTCTACAGTAGCAAAAAGAGTGCGTGTGTTGTTTATATTGCTGTTTATAATATTTGAGAAGAAAGTCTGTCTAGCTTTGCCTAGTTCCATATTGAAAGCATGGATGCTGTCTTTGTAGATGTTATAATGGACTACAAGTTTTGTCTTCCGCCACATGCGCTCTGCTTTTCTGCTTTGTCTTTTCATATTTTGCACTGCTGTTGAGTTTCTCCAAGGTGCTTTCTGTCTGCCATTCTTCTTCCTGACTTTAACAGGATCAATATCATCAATTACACTCTTAACTTTTGAGTTAAAAGAATCAAGGAGAAAATCAACAGAGTCAGCAGATATGCTTGGTGTTAAAGATATAGCCTTCATAAATAGTACACTTGTGTTCTCATTTAAGCATCTCTTCTTGACAGACACAGATCTAGCTTCAATGGCAGGAGAGATCAATATATCAAAGAAAATACAAAAATGATCAGACAGTGCTACGTCCTTAATAACAATCGATGAAATGTTTAGACCCTTACTGATAAGTAAATCTAGAGTGTGTCCACGATTATGTGTGGGTCCATGTACATGCTGAGTCAGATCAAAAGTTTTTAAAACAGTTTTGATTTCTTTTGCCATATTGGTTTCTGCATTATCTTTGTGAATGTTAAAATCTCCAGCAATAGCAAAACGGTCAAACTCTGAGGAAATTGTTGATAACAGTTCTGTAAAGTCTTCAGCAAAGGCTGGAGAGTATTTTGGAGGCCTGTAAACAATAAGTAAAATGCGTGGAGCACCTTTTAACACAATACCCAGATATTCGAAAGACGGGTAATTCCCAAATGATATTTGCTTACATTGATAGACAGCTTTAAAAAGAGCAGCTAAACCTCCACCTCTTCTGACAGCTCTGCAGACACTTGTCACGGGGTCTTGTACAGGCCCCCCCCTGTTTATATACCACCTCAAGGAGTTTACCCAGGGACACCACAGACGGACAACAAGGTAAGTAACCAAAGTTCAATTTTATTGAATTAAAATCTTATTGACTAAAACGCTTAGTGGAGGAATTCCAACTAAATTCCCCCCTGTGAAGCAAGGGTGGGGAGGACTTGATGCCACAGTCGCGACCCAACGGGTAATGAAACAGGGAAGTTGATGCAATCGTTCGTTTCCCGTGAGGACTGGTAAGTAGCCTTTTAGGCGACGGTAAGGAGGAGAAAGGGTGTCCCACAATGGGTCTTCCTCGGAGCAGGCGATGGTACAGAGTGGGACGGTTAGTGCTACGAGGCCTCCGCAATTCCTTCCTAGAGGCGGTTGATGATGGGTATGATGGTTCCTCTGCCGACCAGCCAGTAGTCAATACCTGCAGCGACGACAGCACAGGTTTCTCACAGCAATTCCTCCTCCGAACGGACAGCGACAGACTGTGGTAAGGACTTTCATACAGCAGCTTATCGTAAGAGCAAGCCAGCGGCTCCCCCCTCAGAACAGACAGCGACAGGCGGTGGTAAGGACGATCATGCAGCAGCTTAACGTCAGAGCAGGCTGGGGAACAGACAACAGACAATGGTGCAACTGTGGTAAGACACTTCCATACGGCAGCTTAACTTCAGAGCAGGCGATGGAACGGACAGTAGATACGATCGAAGAGCAGATAATGGTGAAAGATCTTCACCCAGAAACTTCTCTTCGGGACAAACAGCAACACACTGTGGTAAGGACTTTCCTACAGCGGTTTAACGTCAGAGCTGGCTGGGGAACAGTCAGCAGATAACGGAACAGACGTTGGTCGGGGATCCTCACTCAGCCGCTCCTCTTCGGAACAGACAGCGGAACAGACTATGGTAAGTCGCTATGGTAGTCGCTGAAACAGAATATGGTGAGACACTTTCATGCAGCAGCTCGACTTCAGAGCAGGCAGTGGAGCAGACAGCAGATAGGATGGAGAAACAGGTAATGGTAAACAAATCTTCACCCAACAACTTCTCTTCGGAACAACAGCAACAAACTGTGGTGAGGCCTTTCATACAGCAGTTTAATGTCAGAGCAGGCCGGGGAACAGACAGCAGACAACGGAACAGACGTTGGTCGGGGATCCTCACTCAGCCGCTTCTCTTCGGAGCAGACAGCGACAAACGCTGGAACAGACGTCAGAGCAGGCCGGGGAACAGACGGCAGATAACGGAACAGACGTGGGTCGGGGATCCTCACCCAGCCACTTCTCTTCGGAGCAGACAGCGACAGACGCTGGAACAGACTATGGTAAGACACTTTCATGCAGCAGCTTGACTTCGGAGCAGACAGTGGAGCGGACAGCAGATAGGATGGAGAAACAGATAATGGTAAACAAATCTTCACCCAACAGCTTCTCTTCGGAACAACAGCAACAAACTGTGGTGAGGCCTTTCATACAGCAGTTTAATGTCAGAGCAGGCCGGGGAACAGACAGCAGACAACGGAACAGACGTTGGTCGGGGATCCTCACTCAGCCGCTTCTCTTCGGAGCAGACAGCGACAAACGCTGGAACAGACTATGGTAAGACACTTTCATGCAGCAGCTCGACTTCAGAGCAGGCAGTGGAGCAGACAGCAGATAGGATGGAGAAACAGGTAATGGTAAACAAATCTTCACCCAACAACTTCTCTTCGGAACAACAGCAACGAACTGTGGTGAGGCCTTTCATACAGCAGTTTAATGTCAGAGCAGGCCGGGGAACAGACAGCAGACAACGGAACAGACGTTGGTCGGGGATCCTCACTCAGCCGCTTCTCTTCGGAGCAGACAGCGACAAACGCTGGAACAGACGTCAGAGCAGGCCGGGGAACAGACGGCAGATAACGGAACAGACGTGGGTCGGGGATCCTCACCCAGCCACTTCTCTTCGGAGCAGACAGCGACAGACGCTGGAACAGACTATGGTAAGACACTTTCATGCAGCAGCTTGACTTCGGAGCAGACAGTGGAGCGGACAGCAGATAGGATGGAGAAACAGATAATGGTAAACAAATCTTCACCCAACAGCTTCTCTTCGGAACAACAGCAACAAACTGTGGTGAGGTCTTTCATACAGCAGCTTAACTTCAGAGCAGGCAGTGGAGCAGACAGCAGCCAGCGGCTTCTCTTCGGAACAAACAGCAACAAACTGTGGTGAAGTCTTTCTTACAGCAGCTTAACTTCAGAGCAGGCAGTGGAGCAGACAGCGACAAACGCTGGAACAGACGTCAGAGCAGGCTGGGGAACAGACGGCAGATAACGGAACAGACGTGGGTCGGGGATCCTCACCCAGCCACTTCTCTTCGGAGCAGACAGCGACAGACGCTGGAACAGACTATGGTAAGACACTTTCATGCAGCAGCTTAACTTCAGAGCAGGCAGTGGAGCAGACAGCAGCCAGCGGCTTCTCTTCAGAACAAACAGCCACAAACTGTGGTGAAGTCTCTTACAGCAGCTTAACTTCAGAGCAGGCAGTGGGACAGACAGCAGCCAGCGGCCAGCGGCTTCTCTTCGGAACAAACAGCAACAACGGGAATGGGGTCTTTCATACAGCAGCTTGACTTCGGAGCAGACAATGGAGCCGACAGCAGATAGGATGGAGAAACAGATAATGGTAAACAAATCTTCACCCAACAGCTTCTCTTCGGAACAACAGCAACAAACTGTGGTGAGGTCTTTCATACAGCAGCTTAACTTCAGAGCAGGCAGTGGAGCAGACAGCAGCCAGCGGCTTCTCTTCGGAACAAACAGCAACAAACTGTGGTGAAGTCTTTCTTACAGCAGCTTAACTTCAGAGCAGGCAGTGGAGCAGACAAAGGATAGGATAGAGAAACAAATAATGGTAAACCAATCCTCACCCAGCGGCTTCTCTTCGGAACAAACAGCAACAACAGGGATGGGGTCTTTCATTCAGCAGCTTAACTTCAGAGCAGGCAGTGGGACAGACAGCAGATGAGATAGAGAATCAGATAATGGTAACCAACTCTTCACTCAACAGCTTCTCTTCGGAACAACAGCGACAAACTGTGGTGAGATCTTTCATACAGCAGTTTAACTTCAGAACAGACGATGGCAATAGATCCTTACAGTAGTTCCTACGCAACACCAGCTGAATCAACAATGGTTAGATGGGTTCTCTAGCTCCAACCTCGCAGACTTGCCCACTGGGGCTAACGAGTGGAAGCAGAATTATACACCCATACTTGTGCATGCAGAAAGTCACTTCAAAGAGTCACACGTGTTCACTTCACACTGCAGTACACATCAACTCACAGTGAATAAGGCTCCCACTCGCGGTCCCAGCCGGCGTCCTCTCCCATTGATGGATCTAATATACAGCACAGTGCAGAATATGATGCTGCTTGGACGATGTGGATGCTCAGCCACTCTTTAATCCTTGTCACTATGAATCCATTCTTCCAGTCTCCCAAAACGCCGAACATAAAGGGCTGCCGTCCCACGTTAATCCTTCCCGTCCGGTTACACCGCCCTTCACGCCAGAATGGCCTTTTTATAATCCCTGTAAAAGATTCGTGTCCCAATCGCTGTTCGCTTTCCGCCTCTCGCACAGCTGACGCTCGTCTCTTCATTTAGAAGTTACGCCCGGACGCAATACATGGGGAAAACCCCGGAACCAGCCTGGTGTTGTACCAAATCCGCTCCCACTAAGGAACATTTCCGGGAACAACAGTTCCGCTTGGTTCGTCACCCGGTGACACACTCATAAAAGTAAAGTTAGGAGGGGCTGTTTCATTGAGGACTGTTGCACTGCAGCTGTCTTCTAGCCAAGTTTCATTTAGCAACATAAAATCCAGGTTGTATGTGGTTATTAAGTCGTTGACTAGAAGTGATTTATTTTTAAGTGAGCGGATGTTTAAAAGTGCTAACTTAACAGTCTTACTTTTTGTCCCCACAGCAATCTTAGTTTGGCGTGTAATAGGCACCAGATTACATGGGTTTGCGGTACGGCTTTTGAGGGCCTTAGACTTTCTATCATGTAATCGAACAGCAATAGAGAAAGATAAAGATACAGGCACACTGGGTTCCCGCTTGTTCTGTAAACATTTGAGAAAGTTATTGTTATCATAGCGGGGACCCGACACATATCACTGAGAGCTGGTATCAGTTGTTTTTGGTTCACCTCGAGCCGATGGAGGAGGGTGTGTGCCCTGGCGCTGTGGCAGAGGCCGAAGAGCTCTCACAGGAGGAGGGGGAGGGCGAGCTGGGCCTGCAGGCTTTGGTGGTTGTGGGGCCTGCTGTTTTTTGGTTGGTATCTGGGGGCTTGCAGCAAAAGAGTGGGATAGTCTAGTTCCAGCATACACCAGTTGTTCCATTTTCTCTGAGAAGCACAGAAGTGGAGATGCTGGAGAGATGGAGAACGTGTTTGGTGAGAGGGGCTGTTGCTCTGGTGTTATTGGAGGGTGTAATATGCTGTCCTGGTTTCCCTCGCTGTTTTCCAGAAAGTCGTCCTTGGGTGAAGAATCCAAGAATCCAAGGACAAGGAGAACACAAAAAGAAGAATCTTAAAGTTGTACCGGGAGCCATGAGGACACGAGGAATGCCTATGATCCCTTTTCCTGGGTCCAGTCCGGCCTCTGTGTTAACATGCAAGAGTTACTGTAATCCAGCGGGTGAGAAATTAGTGCATTAATCATGATTGCAATGTCCTTACTAGAAAGTACGGTAAGGCTTTAGTACTGCGCAATCAAAGCGATTTTACAGTGTAACTTTCTATAATTATAGTGTACCTATAAAGTACTTACATTTAAGTAAAAGGGAACAATATGTAACGTTTGTGGAATAAAGGGGTAACAACCAGGAGAATAAAAATATATATATTTATACTGTAAGTATTATAGAACTAAGGGGTAATTATTCTACTATTATGATTCAACAATCTTACATTTGGGAGCAATTTAGCAAGAACATACACTGTGTACCTTTTTGTAATAATGGTGTACTAATACAAACTAGTTTTTTTTTTTAAATTACAGGGTACATATCCATGCATTTATATCTCTGAAAAAGAGGTAAAGAGACATGAGACATGTCTTTACAAAGCTTGAAGCTTCTATATTTTTAAATGATGTAAATCTTATCAAAAACAAATATTCTCTGTTTAAGTAATCCTATGAAAGCAACGAGAGGTAGTTTCTCAAGCGCGTCCTCGTTATCTCTAATGTGACACACCCACGCGCGCACGAGCTGTTCACGAGGAAATCGTCGACGTGGAGGAACACAGAGCTGTAAACATTACCTCACAGCAAAGAATCAGACTTCATCAGTCCTCTGCTTATCATCGAGTTTGGAAGACGTGTTTGTGCTGTGCTGTTTACCTTAAGATTTCCCTCAGAAGAATTAGAATTACTTGATTTGAAGATGAGAAAGATTTTTAAGGTAAGAAATTCCCACTCGTAATAGTAAGCATGTTATTGTTGCATAAACTTCACATTGTAGCTACTAGTCAAACTGATGCCAGACTAAAATGTATGAAATAGACAGAAACATGTTGAAGTATGAACTATAGACAGGTAGGCAACCTTTCAATGCTAAATTGGACGATTGGTTCCAGGGTGTTGGAGTGATTCGTAGCCGCAACTCCTGTCCCAAGGCCTGTGATGAAGCCAGCCCTGGCTGCCCAGGCTTACTGTGCTGCCTCCGCCCTGCATGCGTTGGCCATCCTGCAAGCACATCAGGCCAAAGCACTCAAAGATCTGCACGAGGGTAGTTCTAAACCGGGGTCGATGTAGGGACTGTGCATGGCGACCGATTTCACGGTCCGAGGATCGAGGTCACGCCGCAACATGGAGCCCCCCGCAAGAAGGTGAAGGCGCCGTCCCTCAGGCCACTGCTATCCCCTCCAAGCGCCCATCAGAGCGGCCCTGAGACAGGCGACTCCGAGTGTGAGCTGCTCTGAACCAGGAGGTACTTGTACCACTTCTTCCCCAGAGAAGGGCCGGGCGGAGAATCTTTTGCTCCATTTAAAACAGTCTACGTGGGTAAAATGGGGTAAAATGGGGATACATCTGGTGCCGATTGCGTGGATTTTGGGAGCCTGACAAACGCTTCCCAGCCCATGCGCTGGCTCATTCGGACAATCAGACTCGGTTACGCGACTCAGTTCGCCGGGCTTCGCCCCAGGTTCAGTGACGGACTATTTACCTGGATAGCAGACAATAACGCCCCTGCACTGGCGTAGGAACCGGGGGGGACGGGGGGGAAAAATTACACCGGGGAGGAGAATAATATTTGATTTTTGCACGCATTGGCCGTGAGAGACACGTATTTGATTGGTGCCACACCCCCAATTTCTCACGCTGAAGTGTCAACCCGGTCAGTAAAATGCCTGAAAGATGAGTTTATCTATAGATCTGCCTGTTGAAACCACGTAGTGCGCGCATGGCAGGTAGAGAGAGCGAGCGAGAGACCTTGCGTGTGCAGAGAGCATCCTGATCAAGAAACGGGACCCACCCCCCGTTGGAGAATGTCACTTTAAATAATTGTAATTCGATGATTAGATGCAGATATCTAAATCAGAGAATTCATAGATTCGGCGATTGGCGGGTGGATTATTTATCTTAAACAGTGGATTTGGATGACTCAAAGTGCACCAGATTAATGAATTTATCTTTAAAATGTACAAATTTTCTTACGAGGGTGCATGCCCCCGGACCCCCTGGAGGTACTGAGCTACACCCACAAAAATACTATGGGAATCAAAGTATATGGTCTGTGAAAAATAAAATTGTAACTATATTATAATTAAAATAGGTACATGATCAGGATTTTACCACCTCCTCCTCGTTTTGAGCCAGGAAAAACCCTGCGTATTCTCATTGGGGGCTGAGCCTCCCTACAATTAAAATACTAAAATCGCCCCTGGTGTCCCCCCAATGTGAAACTCATTTCTACGCCCCTGCGCCCCTGTTCTGCGAGCAGAGACTGCAGTCTTCTTGGTAGGACGCAATAGATCCTCTTCCTCCAGCTGAGATGAAGTCGTGGTTTTACAGCCCTTACTTGATCTTGGATCTGCAAGTCTTGAACTGGGCCTTTCACAAGCTCACGTTCAAGATGTTAGCGCAGAAACGCATTCTCACGTTCGTTCGACCCCAAGATTGGTTTGCAGCGACCAACCTGAAGGACGCGTACTTCCACGTCTCGGTTCTGCTTAACAGGCCGTTACTTTGCGTACAAAAACAAGGTCCTCCCGCATCTTTACCAAAGTCACGGAGGCTGCCCTTGCCCCGTTAAGGGAAGTGGCGTTTGCATTCTCAACTATCTTGACGAATGTCTCATTCTATCTCACTCTCAAGATCTGTTGTGCGGACACAGAGACCTGGTGCTCAGACGCCTCAGCCATCTGGGGTTTTGCGTCAACTGAAGAAATTTCAGAGGCTCCTGGGCATCTCCAGCCACGGTAACACCGCTTGGAGTGATGCATTTGAGACCATCACACCAATCTGTCCGCAAACTTTCAGCCCTTGGCGTTGTGGGGAATTCGGTTCGCGTACCCACCCCGAAGTGATGAAATAAAATTAAATTCTGTATCAAATTTATAGGCAAGACAAGTAGTTTGTTTAGGCATGATTTGTAGGGAATTACAAACCTGCGCACGTATATTCAAACGCACATAACTATAGAATCAGCTCTTAATGCGCATGCGAACGCATCAGCGTTTCTCACAGGTTCAGTTTAAAGTCTGTTCAGAGAGAACGCCGTCGTCTTAGCGGCCCCTAATTTAATAACTAATGATCATTTCGACGGAAGTGAATCAATCAAAACTAACTTTAGCTGGGAAATAACATTATTCAAGAACCGCTATAAAGCCTAAACAATCTCTGTTACCTTAAATTATATGTTTACCTCTGTAAAGCTGCTTTGAAACATCTACATTGTTAAAAGCGCTGTATAAATAAAGATGACTTGACTTGACAAAAAAAAAAAACTTCTGAAAAGCCTTTATTGAAATGTTATGGTATTTTATGGAATGTTCTGTGTTACAAAGAAACAAATATTTGTTGTTCTGTAAAGTTAAACATGTTGTTGTTAATACATTAAAAGGAAAGGAAACAGTTAATTAAATTTTCCCAGTACTCCTGTCTCACAGCATCTCTTTTATAATTCTACTGAGCCGCAAGAGTGGTTTATTACAACATCACTTATTTTATGGTATTTTACTTACATTTATATTTGTGCTGTTGTTGTATTTTTGTTAGTCTTTATGATTTTTTAATTGATACTCTAAAGCACATTGGACAATGTAAATTTTATTTAATTGTGCTATATAAATAAAGTGCCATTGCCATTTATATATCACTTTATACAGTATATAGCTTAAAATCAAGCAGCTTTATCACATTAAACATGATAAACAGTTACTGTCTCATTTCATGAGAAGTACAACTTCATTTTCTACTAAAGCAGTTCTCCAGTGTGTTCATGTTTTTACTCACGGATGTCCGGCCTCGACCGACTAGACATAAGAAGTAAACCAGAAAAGTGTTCCACATCGAAGAAGGAGCACACCTTACATCACGACCATCGAGTAATGTGGTCAAGATATAAGTACATCGGGCCTCAGTCTGTTCTGGCTCCTCTGCCGCGCTGCTGAGTGGTTTGTGTTTGTAGATCTGTAAAACATGAAACATGGCGGAATATCACAATACTTAAATGTTATGCAGTGATATTGTCAGGCTTTTCTATTTACAGTGCAGTTAAGCTAATTGCCTACGAACCTCCCAGGAGGACTTGAACACACCACATACCCTGACACTGTAGCTGTAATTGAGTCATCCAAATGTCCATCAGTAAGGCATGTTCTGTGTTTGTTCTTAATAAAATTAATATCTGGAAATGCAGATTCACACAGGAAAGTTGAACCAAAAAGACAGGCAACTTTCATGGCTGCTGCGCAAATATTTCTGGGTCAACAAGTTTCCAAAAGTCTGTAGCCCCTGATAAGCGTTTAAATCTCCATCTCAACCTCACTAGAAAGCATAAACGCATCCCTTAGTTTCTCAGAATTGTGCAAAATGGCCTCTTGCATGAAATTAAATGGCACGCATGGTTCCAGCTTATCAAAGTCAGTAAAAATGTCTTTTTAACATGTACATTTTATTTGTCACTCTTTGCATTTTAATACTGTAATGTCTGGTATAAATGGTTTCTGCACCCATGTTATAGTATTGCCTTTTAGACAGAATCGTGCACTCTTTCTTTAGTAGGTCTTTATATTTTCTTAATATTACATTTCCATTCCCGTTTGTGATTTTAGACAGCAGTGTATGTGTGAACACGACTTTTATTTTGGCATGGTGTCGTGACGTCATAAAGCAGCGCCGCACTCCAGCTTCTGTTGTGCTTCGCCTCAAGAAAGGTCTGTGGTTTTACGCATTTAAAGTGTTTAAATAAATGGAAGCTGTTCTATCAATTTAATCGTTTTGACAAGCTATGTAAAATAAATAAATAATTATTAAATGTTACATTGTAATGCTTCGTGTAACATTTGTGAACGTTATTTTTCGTGAATCAAGTATCTACACATGAGTAATAGAAAAAGGTGCGTCTCATTCTCTCGATATCGCGTATCAGTTTATCGTATACATGATTTCGGTCACTGGCAAGTAGTGATGAGAGAAATTGAGCTTTTCGAAGTCCGAGTCAATTGAACCAAATGATTCACAAAAATGATTCAGTGATTCGAATCGCTCGGATCACCGCGCGCTGAAGACTCTTACTGGTCAAAACCGTGTAAATGCAACGAGAACACAAACATGAACAATTTTACAAACAACTGAAAATGTTTTTATGGAAGAGTAATCTATTAAATGTTAGCAACAAACAAATAAATAAATACCATAACTAAAGACAAAGTGTCCTATCTAATTTGTGTTCTTTTATTAATTTGTAGTGCTAGTTTTGAGTGTTTTTTGGCTAATCATCCTATTTAAGTCCATTAACTGCCAGTGTGCTGACTACTGAACTAGTGAGCTGATTGAGACGCACCCTGAAATATAGTTTGGAAATTATTTTTCTTTCTGACCTTAAATGCAGAGTCCAAACAGAAAAACTCCTGGTGAAGCGACTGAGATCCACGTGACGTAGGCAACGGTTAAGATGGCGTTGATTAAAGAGGAGAGTGAAGACCTGAGGATTGAAGTGAAGCAAGAAGAGACTGAGAAACAAACAGGTTGGTTTAATTCTCAGACATGAACTCAGTCAGAGATTTCATTTCAATCATGTGTTCTCATTTCAACCCTCGTGCAGCTTTCTCTCTTTTCCTTTTTTGAAAGTCTGATTTCAACTAAAGCCCCGTTCACACCGCCAGCGACAACCAATCACAGGTTGTGTTATTCTGCACCTCTGACTGAACGTTTGTTTTGGTCAAAAGATGAGGAAAATCTAGAGCAATTGTGTATTCTATTCCTAGCAATAATATAATAATATTCTATATTTTAATTTATATGAGAGAAAAAAAAGAAACAAAAAAAAAAGTTCAGTTCCCACGTGCTGTATGAGCTGCGGCGTTCAGTTGTGCGCGCTCAAAAACACTCAGACAGCGCACACATATACTGAAAGCAGTCCTGTTTTGCTGCTTATTGCTCTTGAATGGTTTAAAATCACTTGTTTTTAAACCGCAAGGCTTAAAACACATTATATCAATAAGCAGCAACGTCACAAGAACACACGATAATTTAATATTTATTGTTACATATATATGGCCTATTAATCTTTATTTTTGCATTTATGCAATATACTGGAGCCAAAGTTGAAGATGTTGAAGTTGAAGATCTTCCACCTCCATTGTCGACGCGTCCTCTCGGAGCTGTGGCCGTAAGGTCTCCGGTGCCTGTCGAGGCGGCAATCCCCGAACCCGGTGGTGGACACCGGAAGTAAGGGATGCTGTCAAGCTGAAGTCCTGTCAGGCCTGGCTGGCTTGTGGGACTCCTGAGGCAGCGGACGGGTACCGGCAGGCCAAGCGAACAGCAGCCCGGGTGGTTGCGGAGGTAAAAAATCGGGCCTTGGAGGAGTTCGATGAGGCCATAGAGAAGGACTACCGGTTGGCCTCGAAGAGATTCTGGCAAACCGTCCAGCGCCTCAGGAGAGGGAAGCGGTGCCGTACCAACACGGCTTATGCCGTTTACCGCTCCTTTAGACATAGGGTGAGGAGCTCGGTCACTCGGGAGCTGATGTGGCTCGGGCATCAGTTCCGGATGGCTCCTGGACGCCTTCCTGAAGAGGTGTTCCGGGCACGTCCCACCGGGAGGAGACCCCGGGGAAGACTTAGGACACGCTGGAGGGACTATGTCTCCCGGCTGGCCTGGGAACGCCTCGGTGTCCACCCGGGAGAGCTGGAGGAAGTGTCTAGGGAGAGGGAAGTCTGGGCATCTCTGCTTAGACTGCTGCCCCCGCGACCCGGCCCCGGATAAGCGGAAGAAGATGCATGTACTGGACCAAAACCTGAATCGCAAAGGCTGTGATTTAATCTGAGTCTGAGGGTAAAAATCGATAAAAAACCTAACAAGCAGTTAGTGTTGTGATGATAAAATCTATATTTCTTGCATCTAGTAAGCAGTCTAGTCTCTGCATTTTGAACTAACTAGAGCTTATTTATTGTCTCTCCAACATTACTAAGGTAAAAGAATGCTGGTCTAGAAATGTTGAAAAACAAAATTGTCAACACAACAGCCGGGTCCTTAACTGTAGAGAACCATTATAACAGTACATGCATTGAGATGAAGCATCTTATGTTCAGAGATATTGGTCCAATGATTAATACTTCTGTTTTGGCAGAATTGAATTGAAGAAATGTACTAGTTATCCTGTCTTTTATATCATTAATACACACTGCTATCTTAGAGAGATGGAAAGTTTTGTCCAATTGTGAAGAAATATAAAACTGGGTATTATTAGCATAAGAGTGAAATAATATCTTTCAAGGGAAAGTACAAGTTGAAAAGCAGAGGACCTAATACTGAGCCCTGTGGGACTCCATTCTTGTTTAAATGAGATGTTTCTTAATTTAAATCAGGGCTGGGCATCTCTGGTAGCCTGGATGCCAGCCGAACTTAGCCCCGCCCACAACATTTGAGGTCGGGAAGTTCGATCTGGACTTGCTCCGTTGTGAAGCAAGTATGCCCTGAACCAAAGCTGTTCGGACCAATCACACTGTCAGGGCGGGCTTTATACGGTGATGGACAGATGAATGACAGTGACGTCATCATCCACGGCACCGGAGAGCGCTTGGGTTGAGTTCGTTTACAACAGAGAGCTGCCGCTGGAGAAGAGATGCAGATTCAGCCATCGCGTCTGATATAGAAGATGTAGGCAGCGCATTCATTTTAAAAGAGGAACAGAGAACCACCATCAAGGCGTTTGTCGACCGGAAAGATGTTTTTGTCGTCCATCCCACGGGATTCGGCAAAAGTTGAATTGATCAGCTGGCCCCGATGGTCGCTAAGAAGATGGGGCGTAATGAAAACCCTGTGGTCATTGTTGTTTCTCCTTTGGTCGCACTCATGGAGGACCGAGTGAAAGAAGTAACCGAAATGGGCATCACGGCGATGCAACTCGGCGTGCACGATGAGGTGGACACAACCAGCGGTCATTACCAGCTCCTTTTCGGAAGCCCGGAATGTTGTCCGTTGCTCTGATTGGCTGTAGGTCTATCCAATTAAGTACAGAGGCATTATCTTTCCTGGTTCGGTTGAAACGCCCCATAATCACTGCCCAATGAAGCAGTTTCAGACTCACATTCTGACTAGAATCTGAGTATGACGACGTCAGGCTACATCTCTGGCCCACTCAGATCCACTTTGCAGAATTGCAGTGTTGCAGAAAACATTTTTTTGTTAATAAAATGTATTTTATTACACTCGTCTTCCTTGTGTTGATAATACAGAAGAGTTATCAATATTTCTCAAATCCTTCAAAAATTGGTCAGATTACATACTTCCTTCAGTCTATATAATTTTTATTTGTTCAACAATCTTTGATTGTTCTTTAATTTCATGGTGAAATTCCTGACTGGTGAGTTAAATGGAGTAAGATTTCATCTAACACTTTCACACACAAGAAGTGTGGCCAAAACTCACAATATTAGTTTGATGCCACTTGTGAAACTCATACATAACAGCTGTCTTGTGTGAGATAAAGTTAAATAATTTACAGCTTATAGGATCTAACATACTGTAATAATATTTATGTTTTGTTGTTGTTGTTGCTTTGTGCCATTGAACCTGGGTTAAAATGTATTTGTTTTTGTTTTTTTGCCTTAGGCCAGATGGCGCTGAAAGAGGAGAGTCAAGAACTGAATGATATTCATCATGAATTCATTACTGGAGAAAAATCATTTAGTTGCTCACAGAATCAAAAGGGTGCAAATATACACCATTTGACCTGCCAACAGTGTGGAAAAAGATTCAACAGGAAATCAAACCTTAATTGTCACATGAGAATTCACACTGGAGAGAGGCCTTACACATGCCCTCAATGTGGAATAAGTTTCACTCAAAAAGTAATCCTTAACAGGCACATCAGAATTCACTCCGGAGAGAAGCCTTTCTCCTGCAAACTGTGCGGATACAGTTTCATTCGAAAAGGATGCCTTAAAAGCCACATGGCAATTCATTCTGGAGAGAAGCCTTTCATCTGCAATCTGTGTGGAAATAGTTTCATGCGGAGAGGAAGCCTTGAAAGCCACATGAGAATTCACACTGGAGAGAAGCCTTTCACATGCCATCAATGTGGAAGGAGTTTTACACACAAACCAACTTTTAATGCCCACATGAGAATTCACACTGGAGAAAAGCCTTACATATGCCCTCAGTGTGGCAAGAGTTTCACTGAAAAAGGAACCCTTAAAAAACACATGAGAGTTCACACTAGAGAGAGGCCTTTCACCTGCCAACACTGTGGAAGTGGTTTCACTCATAAAGGAAACCTTAAAAAACATGAGACCATTCACACTGGAGAGAAGCCGTTCGCATGTGGTCAGTGTGGAAAGAGTTTCAGACATAAAGTATCCCTTAATTCCCACATGAAGATTCACATGTTGTGACTTATGTAATACAAATATACAGTATATTGCCATCACAAATACAGATACACCTGAAAAGCCATGCTTATGTGAGAACCTATTTTAGTACTTTCTAGAAAGTGTTTAGAATGGCACTAGAAAATGCATATTTGTGAAATTGCGTTCATGCTTCTGAATTTGGGAAATCTGTTTTTCCGCCTTCATGACCACTTCTTCCACACCTGACAGTCTCTTGCCAGTTTCAAAAAATTAGTTGTTGTGGTAAACGGCCTCTAATTTTGAATGTATGAAGAAGTCCCTCCATTCAATATGGCCTATTGACACCTCAGAATCAAAATATTAGTTAAACTTTTGTTTTACAGTGAAATGCTACAATGTAAATGAAATGTTATACATTAAGTCATACACACTATAAAGTGCAATCAAGTAATGTGGTGCAATATTCATTATTTCGTTTAGTGAGAGCGACGTCATTGGCCTCTGGCTGCTAAGTGGTTTGCGATTGTAGCTGTTTTGGATTTGGATCATTCGTTGTCACTTAAACTGATAAATCACCATTTATCTGATATCTATGTTAATCTTACATCATTAGCTTTTAATTTAAATTGCTATCACTAGCACATAGAGGGGGTGTTGCTACAATTAATAATATTCTCAGTGTTTCTCAGAGGTCTGGTTTCAAGTGTAATTCTTTTGAAGTGGTGGTGCTTAATGTAACCCTATCTAGTGCAGTGTATCCCCATGTGATAATGAGCTGATGAGTTGAATCAGGTGTGTTTGATTAGAGATACAAAGAAAAACGTGTTGGGGGTCCTTCAGGAGCAGGGTTGGGAAACACTGATAAATCCCGCTTGACATTTGTGCTGGCTACTGTACACAGGCCACAAGGGCACCATACAGACTTTATCAAAGAATTTGCTGGCTTTCTATCAGAGTTAATACTGGCTGCCGATAAAGTCCTTATTGTTGGTGATTTTAATATCCATGTAGATAATGAAAAAGACTCATTGCGATTGGCATTAGGAGACATTCTGAACTCTATTAGAGTTAGGCAACACGTGTCAGGACACACTCATTGTAACCAAACCTTAGACTTAATATTGTCACATGGAATTGATATATATACAACATGTCTTCTGGCTCAAAATGGCAGCACCAACAAATAGTTTGCAATCACACACAAAAAAAAAAAACAGCAAACACAGTGAGATGTTCATGCTAAGCCCTGAGAACGGCTATCTTTGAACGTCTGTCACTGTTTGCCGTAGGACCACCGTACAGGAGCCACGGCCACAGAAATCACCACGATTGGTCATCTTTCATCTGGGACAAACCCAAATCGTACAATGTATAACAGGCATTAGAATTAAGGTAATTTCTACACTTGTTCATGTGTGGTTGTTTATTTCCTATGCTTGTTTACATATTAACGGATGTTTGTTTGTTTATAGAAGGACTCTTTAGTCCTTACTATTGACTACAAGGCGGGGACTCAAGACAAGGTTCCTTAACCTCAGGCCACATTACCACTTACTGTAACTCCTTGAGATCTGTTGGGTATCTGCACAGGGATTAATAAGCGTACATTGAACATTGTGAGTGAGATATTTGGTAGATTATTTCAACCTGATTCAGTCTACTTCATCTTATGATTAATTTGAATTCATTCATTCATCTACACAGCTGCAAGGACTTTAAATCTTCAGTGTGGACTATCCCAGACAAGACATTTTACACTCATTTCATCTATAGATGTTTTCTTTGGTATATGTTCTTTTCCAAATTATGCTTACCTGTACATATATCTCTAGACTTGCTGAGTATTTGTGTTATTTTTTGTGTTCTTATTTGTGTGCTGAGATGCTGATTCTTACAGATTTGATCAGTTATTTTCTAGCAGGTGGTTCCCTTCCCTAATATAAATATTGCGGCAGGCGATCTGGGTTTAAATACTAGGCACTGTTACAAACTTTTCCCACAACGTTTGATGGAGAATTATGTTATACATTATTTCGATTTTTAGCAGTTTATGGTCAGCCTCCACATTCTATCTTATGACAGTTTCTTCATTTAGGCATTAAATAAATTAAATGGATGCAATATCAGGTGCAAATCATGATGTGGGGTTCCCAGTTGTAGGAACCTAAGAGGGGCTTCACATTCATAGGCCTAATGCTCTCAATGCTGAGGGGACACATTTTCCTGATCCTAGTCAATCTAGCCAGTCTCTGCAAGGTAGGCAAAGGGTGAAAACAGATTGCACTTTTTTTCAGTTCTTGCTTGTCTTCGAAGCCTCAAGTCAAAAGAGGGACATGAAGAGTAGCTAACCGAGATGAGAGCTTCACAGATGTCCTTCGAATAAATGATGATACTTAACTCAGGATGAGCATATCATCTGCCCAGATCCGGCCCACATCTGGTACACGTGGATTCACACAGCCCAGATGTGGGCCGACACCATGTTGCTGTCTGGGCCTCAGCCTCCCTCTCTTCCAAATCATGTGGGATTGGCCATGCAATACAGGCTCTTCCACCGATTCGCTTAAAGAAGACACCTCAGTGAACGGCCAGACCCTTGCATCTGTGTGTCAACTCAGTCTCCCACCCATGATACACACCTCCATTCAGTATTAGGACCAGTAGCTTCTCCAAGACTGATGTTTCCCCCCATGAGCATTTTGATCTGAATAAAGAATTATTGAATTAATTATTCTGTCCCAACTGCAGCCCACTGGCACATATCCCCCCTGGAGAATAGCACAGAATAGTCAAGACAATAGTCTTTAAGGACAACTAATCAGATTGACTGGGATTGTTTGGGTTACAGTGTGGTCAGGAGTAGGGGGTTGGAGAGGCTTTAGAGGAATCTGAGCGATAGCCGGCTGTTGGACACTTTGGTGTCAAGACAATGCCTGTCTATTCCATGAAATCCACCTATAGCGGGTTTTTTTAGGTTCATCTTAGGACTGACAGAAAGTGACAATAACGTAAATGTAATAATATAGTATAAATAATATAGATGCATATACTCCTCTCACAGTCCCATGTCCCTCCTTGTGATCAAAAATGGTTGATCATATATCATATTCTGCCAGTGAGAACTGACGCTCTTCAAAAAGCTCGGGAGGGATCCAAGGAATACTGGCTATCAATAAGTGCTATGGAGTTGCATATGTCTCTAAGATTTTTTTCTTTTCTTGATTTTTATGGGATGAGTAAGAAATTATTATACCACATTAATAACATTTCAGGCTTTCCCAAATGGTAGAGAATGGCATGCCTGGCGTAGTATTGACTAATCACACTACATAAAACTTGATATATTGGAAGAGATAAATTCAATAAAATCCTTGTCAGATAGGAGACCTGGATTAAGATGCCACTGACAGTATTTAGGTGGTTGATGTGGAATAATATAATTGGTGCATGATCAGAAATTACAATACTTTGGTACGAACAGTCCTGTAAGTATGGAAGAAATTTGTGGTCCAAAAAGAAATAATCAATACGAGTATATGTCTGGTGAACATGAGAAAAAAATGAATACTTCCTATCAGAGGGATGCAAGTGACGGAATGCATCACACATACCATACCGTTGCATTTGATAGAGCTATGATCTTTTTTGAAGATCTATCAAGAACGGGAGACATAACGCAATTAAAACCTGTACTACTAGGGCTGGGCGATATGGCAAAAATGTAATCTGATAATTTGTTTCTTCAGTGGAAAATAATTAAATTTTTTTGAGGAAAACACTTCAGGATTTTTCTCCACACAATGGACTTCAACGGTAACCAAATGTTGAAGTCCAAATCAATGCAGTTTCAAAGGGCTGTGCACGGTCCCAGCTGAGGAATAGGGTCTTATCTAGCGAAAGAATCGGTCATTTTGTAAATATTTTTTAAATAATTATATACTTTTTAACCACAATTGTTCGTCTTGTGCTGGTCTGCGACGCGCCAGGCATTACGTGATCACGTTGGAAAGGTCACGCTGGACGTGTAAATCCTGAAATATTTTCCTAAAAAATATCGTAATTTCTTTCCACTGAAAAGCGGCCCGCATTTTCATTCTTTCAGTGTGTTCGCTGGGATTTTTTAGGTGATGGAATAGGTTGGTCGTGTTGCCAGTCTTGGGTTTCACCGATTGACGACATATTTTACAGATCGTTTTAATCTGCGCCTTGTCGCTTTTCAAATAGCCGAGCCACTTCCACATAACTGAATTCGTGCTACCTTTTCTGTCGACAATTTCATCATCTTTTGATAATAACTCAAAGTGAGTTTCACTTTCATCACATTTTTTGTCGTCCTCGTGTGAGTTTGCTTTGTAAAGTGCAGTAGGAAATGGACTTTGTACTTTGACATGCACATTAAAAGCTTCACGCTGATTGGCTGTTGTCGCATCTTTCTGCTGTGAGATTGGCTCTTAGATTAATCCATATCGAGAAAAAATGTCCAGAGCTTATCATCGTTATCGCCATACATTTTATCGCCTATGTCCAACCCAATCCCTTTTTAGTCTAAAGTAGTTAGCAGAACAAAGATGCGTTTCTTGCAACAACAAAAAAACTAAGTCTGCTTTAAGCTCTTCAGGTGGTTTAAGGTTACGCTTAACAGGATTATTGACATCCTTGCAATTCCAGCTAACATATCTGAGAGAGTTTGCCATGCGAAAGTGTTTAATGAAAGAGACATCATATTCAGGGAAAGAATGAAAACAAAAGAAAAACTAATTTATAACAAAAACGTGAAAACAACAACAAAAAATGCCCACATCGAAATCTAAAATAAACAGAAAAACATCCATGTGTAAAAGACAGCCAAAAACGAACACCATGAAGAATGAATGAACTTCGAGATGAACTCAGCTTTGAAACCGTGACCAAACCACATGCTAACCAAATGAAAACTTTGAGCACTTATATACTCTGTTTCCCTAATTAACAATTAACATGGGGGAGTGACTCAAAACTCCCACAGACTGCCACCATCAGGTAAGGAGAACTTCAGGGTCATTACAAGCACTTGGGTTGGCCTGTGGCTGTTTTTACATTTGTGTCAGTTTTGCCATTTCTAACAGAAATGCATTTCAAATGCAGGGTCAAGAGAACATTTTAAATTTATACATAAAATTTAAGGCAAAGTACAAGTAGTTGACAATACATATATTAACATGCAATAGTTAGATTAATAGAAGATAAAATATTTAATATAATATTTTTTTTATAGCATACTCTTTGTAAATAATGAGTCCAAGGTCTTCTGAGTTTTAGTCTACTGGAGATAAATAGCAACTAAAGAAGGAGAACTAATTATTCGAATTTAGAATTTATTTTTTCCGGGTGTTGCTAAAGTCCATTGGCTTTTTTGTCCTGTATTCTCTGGTCCACCATTGCTGTCATCCTCAGGCTCTACGGCCTCTCCAGGTGAATGAATGTCTTCAAAGCAGTAATTCAGTTCATTGCTTTCCTCAGCCATGCCCCTGCATAGATTATCATGATTTGAAAATGCATCTGTATAGTCTTCCTCATTCTTATCCAGGTGGTCAGTAAGCCTATTGACAAAAACTATTGACTGCACATTTTTCCGGTTACTGTGCTATACATCTGAGATCCACTTTTGGTATGCAAGTGTGTCACTTCCAAAATCATTTTGGGCTGCCTCACTCCATATGATGGAAGTGGGTACTCACACTCACACGGTTGGTTGGCCTCGGTGCTTGTTGAGCCACTTCTTAAATTATTTGGCTTTTTACTTTTTATTAGAACTACTTTACATGATTTTTTGAAGACAAGCTAACGAAAGTTGATAATGTTCAAGAAGCAAGCTATTAAAAAGCATGATAGACAGAAACAATGTTAGGAAAGACAGCATGTCAATCAATCAACACCTGAAGTTGATATGAACTCTTTGGTTTCTAATTAAGTAGAAGCTCATTTGAAGCAAAAAAGGCTGGAATGCTTTGGCAAAATGCTTTGGCAAAGCCTGTTTTTAAATCAGTCTTCTCCCAGTCTTTCCAAAGTTCTGTAGAAGGCTGTTTCAGAACAACTATTGCATTATTTAGAGATAGAACATCATTTGCACCCTTTGCAGTTTGGTTTCATGCATAATTACTCAGCTATTTTTTTTGTTATTGAAACATATTAATAGTCACTTGATTAAGGACTTATAGTTGGTTTCACGAGGTCACACTTACATACAATTAGAGGGGGTAAAGTTGAATGCGTGTTTGGCGTGCTGTCCGGGGGGAGGGCTGCGAGCTCGGAGTTCGGCCCAAACCCAGAGTACTCCCCCCATATGTAAGAAGTTAGGACTAGAAGTGTGGAGAAGGGGCGGTGGAGGGGTGCTGCTAAACTGTCAATGGATTGAGGTGAGACTGCTGAGTCTACATATACACCTCTTATCATTGATTGTTGAGTGCTCTCCGCCCGTGTTAATTATCTGAACGTGCTCCTCCCAAACTTTGTTATTAAAACATAATTTGGTGTTCCTGGACTTAAAAAAGGCATTTGGTACTGTAAATAACAACATTTAATGTCAACATTTTTTAAGTTTAATTTATCAAAACGATCTATGTTATGGTTCAACCGATCTGCTGTTCACTGATCGATTGCTCCTGTCTGCCTTCCTGCCTGCTGTGAGTTTGTTTGCGTCGAGGCTGTAAGCTCTATGCCTCGTATTAGCTTTGTATTTCTTTCTGTTTTGAACCATCATTTACTATCATTCCTAGTTGTTTATATTACTAAATATAGTTTACCCACCATCTCAGATTAACCTTACATCGCTAGCTTCCGTTATTGTTAGCACAGAACGCGTGTTTACGCGCCACCCGCGCTCATTTATTTATTATTTATTTTCTCTCGCGCGCCCGCGCCTTTGAGTTAATAAAAGCCCAGGTAAGTAAGAATCAGTCAACACAAACGGTGAGTAATGTCTTGTCCTGTTATTGTCACCTGTGTCACATGTCATATGTTTAGTGTAGCCTTCTCCGATGGCAATATAGGATTTATTTGTGATAAATGCAAGGAGACAGTCAGGCTGACGGAGAAGATTTCAGAGCTAGAGACACGCATCCAAACTTTAATTGAGGATAGTAAGGATAGTACTAGAGCTTTAGATACTATTTTGGATGCGCCTAGCATAGTGAACTCTGTACATGATTCGGTTCCGGCTGAAGTAGAGCCCAGGCAGCAGGGCAGATGGGTGACCGTGAGAGATCGCTCTAGTCGCGGATTAAAAAACCACCCTTCCGTTCCGATTACCATAACAAATCGATTTGCCCCACTCAGTGAAACACCCACTGAGAATTCTGTTGATTGTGCCCTGGTAATTGGTGATTCGATCACACGGAACGTGAAAATAGAGACACCAGCCACCATAGTCACATGTTTGCCGGGAGCCAGAGCGCCTGACATCAAAGCAAATTTAAAAGTGCTGGCTAATGCTAATCGTAAATTCTCTAAGATCATTATTCATGTCGGCACTAATGATGTTCGACTCCGCCAGTCGGAGATCACCAAAATTAATATTAAAGAGGTGTGTAAACTCGCAAGTACGATGTCAGGCACTGTAATTTTCTCTGGCCCCCTTCCTGTTCGCAGGAGCGATGAGATAGTTAGCAGATTGGCCTCACTCAATGGTTGGTTGTCTAAGTGGTGTCCGTTGAATAATATAGAATTCATAGACAATTGGAAAAGTTTTTGGGGCAAGCCTGACCTGTTGAAAAGAGATGGTGTTCATCCCTCCTGGGATGGTGCTGCTCTTCTCTCTAGTAATATGGCACATAGTCTTAGAGCTAAAACATGACAATCTGGGGCTCAGGTCAGGAAGCAGACAGACTGACTAAACCGACCGTCTGCTAGCGGCCTCGCGTCACCAAGGTCAGATAAATCCCATCACATAGAGCCTCTTTCACCTAGATATCATCATATAGAGACTGTGTCTGTTCCCCGAATTTGGAAATCCAAAAAACGTCAGGTAAAAAATTTAATTGATGTTCAACAAATAAAAAACAGATATAATACAGATGAACAAATGATAAAGCTTGGGTTGCTGAATATTCGATCCCTTACTTCAAAATCGCTCGTAGTTAATGATATGATTTCAAGTTATAATCTAGATGTGCTGTGTTTGACAGAAACCTGGCTAAAACCAAACGATTACATTACTTTAAATGAGTCAACCCCACAAGATTACTGTTATAAACATGAACCTCGTCTAAAACGCAAAGGGGGAGGTGTTGCTGTAATTTATAGTAATATTTTCAAAACCACTAAGAAATCTATTTTTAAATATACTTCTTTTGAAGTGTTGGTGCTTAATGTAAAAATATATAGTGTAAACGATAAATCACGTTTGAGATTTCTGCTGGCTACTGTATACAGGCCACCAGGGCACCATAAAGATTTTATCAAAGAATTTGCGGACTTTCTATCAGAATTAGTATTGGCTAACGATAAAGTACTAATTGTTGGTGATTTTAATATACATGTAGATAATTAAAAAGATGCATTGGGATTGGCACTTAAAGACATTGTAAACTCAATTGGAGTTAGACAACACGTGTCAGGACCCACTCATTGTCGTAATCATACTCTAGATCTAATATTATCACATGGAATAGATGTTGATGCCGTTGAAATTCTGCAGCAGAGCGATGACATCTCAGACCATTATCTAGTCTCATGTAAATTACATTTAGCCAAGGCTGCAAAGCCGACTCCGTGTTATAAATATGTTAGACCTATAACTTCTGCCACTAAAGATTGCTTTATCAATAATCTTCCTAATAAGTTTCATCATCTCAGCATCCCGGATAGCTTAGAAGAACTCGATATTGCAACAGAAACTTTTAACTCTCTCTTTTCCAGCACTTTAGACGCAGTTGCTCCGTTGCGCTTAAAGAAGATTAAAGAAAATAGTCCAACGCCGTGGTACAACGAGCACACTCAGGCCCTTAAGAGAGCAGCCAGAAAAATGGAGCGCAACTGGAAGAAAACAAAACTAGAGGTATTTCGGATTTCATGGAAAGAGAGCTCGATTGCTTACAGAGAGGCTTTAAAAGCTGCTAGATCTGCTTATTTTTCAACCCTATTAGAAGAAAATAAACATAATCCTAGGTATTTATTTGAAACAGTGGCTAAACTAACGAAAAAGAAAGCTTTAAGCACAGAAGTTTCCAAGCAACACAGCAGTAATGACTTTATGAACTTCTTCACTTATAAGATTGATAATATCAGGGACAAAATTATAACTATGCAACCGTCTACTACAGTATCGCATCAGGGAGTGCATTGTAGTCTCCCTGAGGAAAAATTGTTTTCATTTGTTGCTATAGGAGAGGAAGATTTCTG
The DNA here is from genome assembly GCA_030578275.1 of Meda fulgida. Classification (NCBI taxonomy): domain Eukaryota; kingdom Metazoa; phylum Chordata; class Actinopteri; order Cypriniformes; family Leuciscidae; genus Meda; species Meda fulgida. The sequence goes on from CM060636.1 coordinate 31,504,921, forward strand.
CAAACTCGTTAATTCATCTAAATCGACAACTTGTATGTTAGACCCTATACCGACTAAGCTACTGAAAGAGATGCTTCCAGAGATCATAGATCCTCTTCTTAATATCATTAATTCGTCTTTGTCTCTAGGATATGTACCAAAAACCTTTAAGCTGGCTATGATAAAACCGCTTGTTAAAAAACCGCAACTTGATCCTTCAGAATTAGTCAATTACAGGCCGATCTCAAATCTGCCTTTTCTGTCAAAGATATTAGAAAAAGCAGTATCCTCACAACTGTGTTCCTTTCTTGAAAGAAATGATATCTGCGAGGATTTTCAGTCAGGATTTAGACCGCACCATAGTACTGAGACAGCTCTCATTAGAGTTACAAATGATTTACTTTTATCATCCGATCGTGGTTGTATCTCTCTATTAGTGTTACTTGATCTTAGTGCTGCATTTGACACAATTGACCACAACATTCTTTTAAATAGACTGGAAAACTATGTTGGCATTAGTGGAATTGCACTAGCATGGTTTAAATCATACTTATCTGACCGTTATCAGTTTGTAGCAGTAAATGAAGAGATGTCTTATCGATCACAAGTTCAGTATGGCGTACCACAAGGCTCAGTACTAGGACCGCTGCTGTTCACTCTGTACATGCTACCATTAGGACATATCATTAGGAAACATGGAATTAGCTTTCATTGTTATGCCGATGATACTCAGCTGTATATTTCTTCAAAACCTAACGAAACTTACCAATTCACAAAATTAACGGAATGCATAGCTGATATAAAAAATTGGATGACTAGTAATTTCCTACTACTAAACTCTGAAAAAACAGAGATTCTAATTATTGGACAAAAAACTTCCACACGTAATAACCTAGAATACTGTCTAACCCTTGATGGCTGCTCTGTTAAGTCTTCGTCGTCGGTTAGGAACCTGGGTGTGCTCTTTGATAGCAATCTTTCATTTGAAAGTCATGTGTCTAGTATCTGTAAAACCGCATTTTTCCATCTTAAAAATATATCTAAATTACGACATATGCTCTCATTAACAAATGCGGAACAATTAGTTCATGCTTTCATGACAACAAGACTAGATTATTGTAATGCTCTACTGGGTGGTTGCCCTGCACGCTTAATAAATAAACTACAGCTGGTCCAAAACGCAGCCGCTCGAGTTCTTACTAGAACCAGGAAATATGACCATATTAGCCCGGTTCTGTCAACACTGGCGGGCGGTAGATCCTTTTCCTATTTAGCACCAAAACTTTGGAACAGTCTTCCTACCATTGTCCGGGAAGCAGACACACTCTGTCAGTTCAAAGCTAGACTAAAAACACATCTCTTTGACCTAGCATACACATAATATATTATAGACTTCTATAATTCAATGTTAGGCTGCATAGATTAGGTCAGCCGGAACTGGGAACACTTCCCTTACATCCTGATGTACTCGTTACATCATCATAAGAAGAATGGCATCTACGCTAATTTTAGTGTCTTTGTTTATCCCGAGGTTTTCCCGCAGCCGACCGGATCCAGGCCGTATCCAGATCTGACTAGGAGCTTTGCCTGGACCCGATGACAACGCAGTGCTGAAGTGCCAACTAGCCTCTCCCTATGGAGGATCCCTTTCCCACTCTACAGATAAAATGTTGTGATTCCGGTTCGCGTACCCACCCCGAAGTGATAAAATAAAACAAAATTCTGTATCAAATTACAGTTACTGTAAATCCGGCCTCTAGTTCATAAACGCCAGAGGAGAACTGGCCCCCGACTGAGCCTGGGTTCTCCCAAGGTTTTTTTTTCTCCATTAGGTCACCTGATGGAGTTTTAGGACACCAGTAGGTCACTTGATGGAGTTTTTCGGTTCCTTGCCACTGTTGCCTTTGGCTTGTTCAGTTGGGGATATTCAAAATAATTAGCCAAGCATTAATACCATTGATCAGCCCTACCAAACGTGGATGTTTTTTCACTAAGAAACAAACATTATGTTATTTGATTGATATTGTGAAGCTGCTTTGATGCAATTTATATTGTGAAAAGCGCTATATAAATACACTTGACTTGACTTGACTTGACTTGACTTCAACAAAGCATTGATTAATAATATTAAGTCAGTCCCCCATAAAACTATAGCAGGAATCCCTCTCTTGAACTATCTTGGGTCCTATTCTTTTTAGTCTTTATATCAATGACCTTCCAGAAATATGTTCTGATGCAAGTCTTCAAATGTATGTTGATGACACAGCTATTTTTGTATCTGGTAAAGATTATGTTGAGGTTGAAGAAAAGCTACAAGACATTTAGAAAAAGTGTCAGCTTGGCTTGATGCTTCTTGTTTAAGAGACAAACAGGATAGAATTGCACTGTGAGAATCCACTGTTGTCATGTTATGTAGACAAACTCTGAATCAATCATAGAATTTCATAGCAAATGTCAGAAAGAATACTATGTTGATTTTTGATGTTTGCCTGTTGTGTGGGCAAACAAACAAACACAAGGCAGTCAGCTATGACTCTCTGCCGCACTACCATTCCAATAGACTTCACACATATGCCCCTTTAAAAATGGCCGGAGGCCTTTCCGTGTGGTAAAGGAAATGTGCAGACGTTAGTAAAAGTACTTGCTAAAGAAATTATACCGCATTTTGCTATACCAATGGTCATAGAATGCAATAATGGAACACCATTCGGGGTCACACGATTGCTAAAGAGCTTGATAGTCTCCATTTGAAATTATTATGGGTAGACCTTTCCCGTCCCTTTGAGTCAAATGTCACACAGGCAATTTTACCACAGGTGAGCTTCACAGATTATGGGGACTCCCCAGTCAAAATATTGAATGGCAAAAAGGGTGATGTGTCTCTTTCTTTTCCTATTTCCTGCAGAAAAGCTGACTCATCCTTTCGCTCCAGGCCAACAGGTTTTGATAAAGTGCATAAAGCCCACACACCTTGGGGAGCCTAAGTATCTTGGGCCTGGCATAGTCATTGCTGTGACAAGGACTGGAGTACTGACTGACTTCCAGCCACAGTGGATTCATGCCACTAGACTGAAGGTGGCTCCAGCCATGGGGGAGCTCAAACTGGCTCGAAGGTGAAAGTATAGTAGTAGAGGAGCTGAAAGCGCAGTGATATCATTGTGCTGAATCCAATGAGTAGGGGGAGAGCCAACGGAGGGCAAAAAGAGGTGTATACAGAGGCAAAAGAGCCAGCAACAACTATTGCTAAGCCTATTAGGCCATGGCTAGATCATGAAGAAGAACCACATGCTTATGCAACAAACATGTGGTGGCGACAAGCCAACTATACTGCCAAGTCAGAAGGCAAGAAAGGTAACTGGTATGTCTGCATGAAAATGCCACATAGTGCTTCCAGATCACGCATAGTGATTGGGCCCCCAGCCTCGGAGAAAGAATGGGAAGTGCATTTCTTAGTGTGGTTGGGATGCTTGCAGCCTATAATACAACCGGGAAATGGGCTTGTTGGCCAAATCATATTATGATGGTTCTACTCCAGGTACACACCAAAGTGACAACTACTGTATAGCCTCAATCCCAGAATCATTGCTCTGTGTGGGGGGAAAAGGAAGAGCATCCAAGCTTGGTGAAATCCCCGCCAGTAAACGCAATCGATCATATTGACACTGCCAAATAAAAATGATGCCCTGCTGTTACCACCGCCTCACGTACGGAATAGAGCAAGACCTGAGGCAGATTTCCATCCTGACTCCACTTTTCCACTTCACTGTGCTTGCATATGGATGTAGTAATCATTAGGAATAAATTTGCAGCATACTCTGCATTTAAGGAAAACCAAAGTTGTCACATGTCCCAAGCCATATAGGCACTAGGGTAATTAAAGATTGGAATTGGCTGTGTGGACACACTGTTTACACATTTCTCTTAAAAGACTGGACTAGAGGACGTGCGTTGGTAAGCTTGGAAGACCACTCCATGATTATCCGCCCACAAAGCCATAACAATATGACAAAAAGGAAAAAATGCTCCCTTTCCAGCCACAGATTAGTTAGCAGTCTAGGCAGAAAAAACCCAGTGCTAAAAGAACATAGACTTTGGATTGGTACCAAAAGGTTCTTTGAAGGCATATTTCCAGCAATAGGTGCTGGCTGCATGCAAATAGAGGTAGAAGTTACAAGATATGAGTTGATTATGTTCATTAACATCACCAAAGACACTCTAGCGGCTGTCAAAGAGTAACTGAGAGGACTCTGCCTAACTGAAGAATTACAGGAAAGGAAAGGAAATGAGAAAAATGGCTTTTTGGCTTGGCTCACAAATTGGCAGCAGATGCATACAAGTGCCTTGATCCCCACAGGGGTAATACTATCAATCCTTGCATTTATTATCTGATGTATTATTTAGTTCATTAGGGTTTTGATTAATCGTGCTATGAATAATCTTGTCTTCTCAATATGCATTGTTGAATAGAGATGTTAGAATTCGCTGACCCCAAGCAGAATAAAGGGAATGTTTATTGAAGCTTGAATATGCTTTATGAATATTACAATAAACGAAGTTAAAGAAAGTGATTAAGTGTTGTGAAGAAAGTCATGCTGAGATTTCCTCCTCCTTTTTAGGAGTAAAGCGGGCATAATGATAGAAAACAGGCTCTTAGCCTGATTTTTCCCTTTGGAAATGGGCTGTGAATGAACCTACCCCAGACCCACTCTCAGTTACATCTGAGAAGGATCTGGTGTCAACCAGGCTATCTCTCCCTGCATGTACTCATCAAACTTGGGAAGCAAAAGAAAGACGGACATGGGGAAAATATTTTTTTATTGTTCGAAAACATTAGTTTTTATTATCTGCATATGCATATATGGTTCTTGGAAACCAGCCCAGATAGGAGATCTCGATTTGTCCAGCTATGGAAATCTACTTCCAGGATACCTAAGCAATATAAAGTCAAGTCAAGTCAAGTCAAGTCAAGTGTATTTATATAGCGTTTTTCACAATATAAATTGCATCAAAGCAGCTTAACAGTATCAATCAAATAACATAACAATGTTTGTTTCTTAGTGGAAAAAACATCCACGTTTGGTAGGGCTGATCAATGGTATTAATGCTTGGTTAACTAATGTGAATATCCCCAACTGAGCAAGCCAAAGGCAACAGTGGCAAGGAACCGAAAAACTCCATCAAGTGACCTACTGGTGTCCTAAAACTCCATCAGGTGACACACTGGTGTCCTAAAACTCCATCAGGTGACCTACTGGTGTCCTAAAACTCCATCAAGTGACCTACTGGTGTCCTAAAACTCCATCAGGTGACTTAATGGAGAGAAAAAAAAAACCTTGGGAGAACCCAGGCTCAGTCGGGGGCCAGTTCTCCTCTGGCGTTTATGAACTAGAGGCCGGATTTACAGTAACTGTAATTTAATACAGAATTTTGTTTTATTTTATCACTTCGGGGTGGGTACGCGAACCGGAATCACAACGTTTTATCTGTAGAATGGGAAAGGGATCCTCCATAGGGAGAGGCTAGTTGGCACTTCAGCACTGCATTGTCATCGGGTCCAGGCAAAGCTCCTAGTCAGATCTGGATACGGCCTGGATCCGGTAGGCTGCGGGAAAACCTCGGGATAAACAAAGACACTAAAATTAGCGTAGATGCCATTCTTCTTATGATGATGTAACGAGTACATCAGGATTTAAGGAAAGTGTTCCCAGTTCCGGCTGACCTAATCTATGCAGCCTAACATTGAATTATAGAAGTCTATAATATATCGAAAGTCTTGTTTTTAGTATTGTATTAGATTCCTATATGATGTAAAGTATAATTTTGTTTGAAATTAACTACTCCAACCCCTTGATAATGTATTAAAGCTTGTGTGTACAATTTTAAGAAATGGGCTATACAAGTTGACCCTTGACAATAAGTGTCATAAACCTGAACATTCTTCCCTCAGCTAGGAAGTAATGCGTTACATTACTAGTTACTTGAAATAAAGTAATCTGATTACATAACTCACGTTATTTGTAATGCGTTACCCCCAAAACTGGTTGTAACATATATATATTGTTTTGGTTTGGTTCTTTTCCGTTTCTGTTTGCCTGTGTTATTTGTCATCGATAATTGACCTTCATTGTGAATTCTTCTTTGATTTTGTTTATTATTAAAGTGCTACAATTAGATCCTTCTCCTCGTTTTGCCTGACCACACTGTGACAGCACACAAGACTGTCTAATATATGGATTTAGCAGCAAGAAAAAAGCCCAGAGGACCAGCTACTGTCCCTGTATCAAGGAGGATGTTTGTTTGCAAGGAGGATAATGTGGATGACTTCCTTTAACTGTGCCACCAAGTTCGCTGGAATGAGGCCACATTGCCTGTGGGAAATTCCAGGTGCTCTTTGCTTCAATTTATTGAATATGCACTGTGGATAACTGGATGTCAAGGAGGTTGAGGAGGATACCTACTCCACAAACGCCATGCTCATTCTAGCTACAGCTGCTCACAATCCTCTAGTGGACCCCACTCCGCACCCAGAGCCCAGCCAATCGCCCACACTGCCCAACATGGACTTCATGCCTGAGCCCACCGCAGACACTGAGCCCGAGCCCGAGTCCGAGCCCAAGCCTGCCACAGAGAAAGTGCCAGAGCCGACTGTCGTACCACACTTCGCCCAGGAGCCTGAGCTCAACGGATGGACAGACTGTCCAGGTTTGTGAGCCGACTACATCGTCCGTTCCTGTGGAGTTGCTTGTGAAGATTGAGGACATGGAGGGTAACCCTGCCCACACCCCCACTAAAATGTTTTAGAGGAACTGAAGGAGGTTATTTCCCGGTGTCTCCCATCACCGCTAGTGCCATCCATCTCAAAATCTCCTGTGCCTCCGCTGGTCCGCCCAGCTCGATGTCTCCTGTGACTCACCCAGCCTCCCTCTCCCACTTCCTTCTCCAAAGTCAGGCAGTTCTTCAGCCCAGCCTCCGCTGGTTCCCTTCAGCCCTTTGGCTCTTCCTCTGACACCTCTCAGTGGTGTGGATTTACCTAGGGTCTTCAGTTCTCCAGCTCTGCCCAGTAAAGAGAATCCCCCGGCTCGGCCTCCAGCCGCTGATCTCTGGTCACTCCACCTTTCAACGTCCCTTGGCTCCACCAGATACCATCGTTCTAGCGGCTCCACCGGGCTCCCTCGTTCCGTCGGCTCTGCCTTGGTCAGACATCACCCTGTCTACGCCACAGACTTACGAGCAGTCCGCTACACTCCATCTCTGCACCCCTTCAGCCCTGGGGTGTGTTTCCCGAAAGCATCGTTAGACAACTATGGTCGCAATTTCCGTCGTTATCAGCAGTTCAACGAGTCTGCTTTTCCAGAAACCATATGTGGCGAACAGGACGGCCGAGGGACGTGAGAGAACGGCGCGAGGCCGGTGGTGCGATTGCTAATGAGCAACACCTGTGAAGCACACCGGTCTCGCTCCTCCTTTATGCTTCCGCTCCTCCGTGAGAGATGCGAGACCGGTGTGCTTCACAGGTGTTGCTCATTAGCAATCGCACCACCGGCCTCGCGCCGTTCTCTCACGTCCCTCGGCCGTCCTGTTCGCCACACCATAGTTCTAACGACCATTCGCAAACAGCATCACAGAGTTATGTGTTTGGAAATGACAGCTCTTGACCTGCGGTTAGAAGCAGAGTTTCTTGTTTGCATGACATGTGGACTCAATAAACCTTATCTTGAGCAAAATAAGCAAGCTGACATTCAGTACAATATATATCTTTTATTTAGAATACATACAAATGTCAATTACATATTTTAGCTTGTCAAGAGATTTATAGCGTCGGTTTTGAAGAGTGCGCATGTGCAAATGTGCTCTACTACGCAAGAACGAGATGATTGAATGATTGAATCTGGAAATAAAGCAAAATAACTGAGAAATAGTCCTCAGATGCCACGTCCGTAATTTATAGTGTGATAGATTTTTAATAGATAAGATAGTAAACTCTCTTTTAAACTAACCATGTTTCTAACATCTAACCTTATTTCCCTTTTAGGTCTAACAATGCTAACACTTTGAAACACAATGTACTAAAACGTTCTGTTCTGTGCTTTTGAATGATGTATGTGTTCCGTTTTAGTGAAAACTCATGACTTTGGTTGTGTGAGTGTAAAAATAACAAATAGGGGAAATGAAACTAGCCAGATGATTAAAACAGAGTTTGCTTATGCCAGTAACAGAGGGAAAACAGGTGGGGGCTTGCTTTCACCAAGTGAACCAATCATATTGATAGAAAGGTGACATGTTAGTCATGATGATTTTATTTGTTGTCTCCTTTTCTATAAAAACTGTTGTATTAGTGTTAACTGGTGGGATTCTCAATGGAATTTGTCTGAGGTCCTCTGGCCTTGCTTCTTCTTGGGAGAGATTCTCTGAGAATTGCTCGAGTACTCTCCCGGCCATGATTAAAGCATTTAAAGGACATTTGATGAAGTCTATTGTATATTATTGTAAGTATACATGAAGTATATTATTGGTGCGCAGCAAGTAAGTTTAGGGAAGCAAGTAAGCTAGTTAGGGGAGCAAGTTAGATTTAGGGAACTCAGCTGAAGTCGACTGTAGACTCACTAGAGTATAGACTCAGCCGCGGTTGATGTGTAGACGCGCTAAAGTATAGGATTAGACTCAGCTGAAGTCGGCTGTAGACTCGCTGGAGTATAGACTAAACGTCGATTGTAGACAAGACCCAGGGGACGTCGACTGTAGATGAGACCCAGGTACGTAGTTAGGTTTAGGGAAAAATCAACCACAATAGCAAAAAAAAAACTGGCAATAATTAGATCTCAAACAAGTTCATTAAAAGTAGTTATTACTCCACCACCTGTGTGACATCATTAACAAACGTGGTTGAACGACCAATTTGCGACAGTATGGTTTCGGGAAAAAGTCGTGACTAGCTAGTTGATTTCTTCAACGATGCATCGCACTATGATAGTGAAGCAGCGAGTTGCATTGTTGTACGGGAAACACAGTCCTGTCTGGATCTGCCTTCTCTCCAGCTCCGCATCGGTCCTCGGCACAACCGGCTCTGCCTCGGACACTCGTGTAACCAGTTAGCTGAAAGAGGGAAATATTAATAATAACTCATAACTTATGATGAATTATGAATATTTGGGTCAGTTAATTGGATTAACTTGATGTAGCTAAATTAATTTTACAATCAATTAATCGGTTCGTCCAACAAACTCTTTTATCTAGGGTATCTCTCATGGCCACATAAAAATAATTATTTCTTAGCATGTACAGCGCTTTGAGCATGTAACAAGATCAAGATCGTAAAATAAACTTTGTTACAAGCAGAGAATCAGAACCAAATACATGTTGTGCACAAGTTTTATTAACTAAATCCCGAACACATAACTAACACACAAACACACATACACTCACCTAAAGGATTATTAGGAACACCTGTTCAATTTCTCATTAATGCAATTATCTAATCAACCAATCACATGGCAGTTGCTTCAATGCATTTAGGGGTGTGGTCCTGGTCAAGACAATCTCCTGAACTCCAAACTGAATGTCAGAATGGGAAAGCAAGGTGATTTAAGCAATTTTGAGCATGGCATGGTTGTTGGTGCCAGACGGGCCGGTCTGAGTATTTCACAATCTGCTCAGTTACTGGGATTTTCACGCACAACCATTTCTAGGGTTTACAAAGAATGATGTGAAAAGGGAAAAACCTCCAGTATGCAGCAGTCCTGTGGGCGTAAATGCCTTGTTGATGATAGAGGTCAGAGGAGAATGGGCCGACTGATTCAAGCTGATAGAAGAGCAACTTTGACTGAAATAACCACTCGTTACAACCGAGGTGTGCAGCAAAGCATTTGTGAAGCCACAACACGCACAACCTTGAGGCGGATGGGCTACAACAGCAGAAGACCCCACCGGGTACCACTCATCTCCACTACAAATAGGAAAAAGAGGCTACAATTTGCAAGAGCTCACCAAAATTGGACAGTTGAAGACTGGAAAAATGTTGCCTGGTCTGATGAGTCTCGATTTCTGTTGAGACATTCAGATGGCACAGTCAGAATTTGACGTAAACAGAATGAGAACATGGATCCATCATGCCTTGTTACCACTGTGCAGGCTGGTGGTGGTGGTGTAATGGTGTGGGGAATGTTTTCTTGGAACACTTTAGGCCCCTTAATGCCAATTGGGCATAGTTTAAATGCCACGGCCTACCTGAACATTGTTTCTGACCATGTCCATCCCTTTATGGCCACCATGTACCCATCCTCTGATGGCTACTTCCAGCAGGATAATGCACCATGTCACAAAGCTTGAATCAGTTCAAATTGGTTTCTTGAAGATGACAATGAGTTCACTGTACTAAAATGGCCCCCACAGTCACCAGATCTCAACCCAATAGAGCATCTTTGGGATGTGGTGGAACGGGAGCTTCGTGCCCTGGATGTGCATCCCACAAATCTCCATCAACTGCAAGATGCTATCCTATCAATATGGGCCAACATTTCTAAAGAATGCTTTCAGCACCTTGTTGAATCAATGCCACGTAGAATTAAGGCAGTTCTGAAGGCGAAATGGGGTCAAACATTATTAGTATGGTGTTCCTAATAATCCGTTAGGTGTATATAGCGCTTTATTTGGGATCTCAAAGCGCTTTACATGGAAGGGGGAATCTCCTCAACCACCATCAATGTGCAGCATCCACCTGGATGATGCGACAGCAGCCATATTGCGCCAGTTCGCCCACCACACACCAGCTTACTGGTGGAGAGGAGACAGTGATGAAGCCAATCAGTATAAATGGGGATGATTAGGTGGCCATGATGGACAGAGGCCAAGGGGCAAATTTGGCCAGGATGTCGGGGTTACACCCCTACTCTTTTTCAGTATTTTCAATGACCACAGAGAGTCAGGTCCTCGGTTTAACGTCTCATCCGAAGGACGGATTGCAGTATAGTTTAGTATTATATATAATATAGTATTATTATTATAGTATTATTATTATTATATATAATAAGTATAGTATTGCATAGCACAGTTATGCCGACAATTTCCAGTTTTATTTTCCTGTGAGCTTAGATAATACCTGTTCGCTGGACAAAGTACAGGAATGTTACAGTGGCATTAAACTTTGGCTTTCTAGCAACTTTCTCCAATTAAATGAGAGTAAATTGGTGCCGTTGTTAAAGGTAGCTTTTTTAACCTGAGATCAATTGCTAAAGTAAAGCAATTTCTATCCAGTAAGGACTTGGAAATTGTGGTTCATTCTTTTATCTCATCAAAGATTGACTATTGTAATTCTTTATATATTGGTCTTCCCTAGACTATGCTAGTCCGCCTACAGTTAGTGCAAAATGCAGCACCAAGGCTGTTAACGGTGGTGAGAAAGAGAGACCAGATTACCCCTGTACTGCAATCCCTACTTTGGCTTCCTGTTAAATTTAGGATTGATTTTAAAGTTCTCTTGTTTGACTACAAGGCCCTATCAGGCCTTGCCCCCAGTACATCAGTGATCTTATTATTCCCTACTCTCCTTCTAGAGTTCTCAGGTCCTCCGATCAACGGCTTTTAAATGTCCCTCATTGTCATTTAAAATAAAAAATTAAAATTTTTCCGTGGTAAGTCCCAAACTTTGGAATAGTCTCCCATTCCACATGAGGTCAGCTCCATCAATTGCCACTTTTAAGTCTCATTTAAATACTTATTTATTTTCTTTAGCTTTTGAATAAGTTATGTTGTTTTGTTGTATGATTTTAATGTTATTATATTTGTATAGCACTTTGGGGCAACGCCGGTTGTTTGAAAATGTGCTAGATAAATAAAGTTGCTTGCTTGCTAAGTGGTTTGCGATTGTAGCTCTGTTTTGGATTTTTTTCTTTCATTCTTTGTCGTTTAAACTACTAAATCACCATATGTCTGATATCTATTACGTTAATCTTATATCGCAAGCTTTTAAAGAGTGAGAACATATTGCACTTTTTTTTTTTTACAGTTCATGCTTGAATTTGAAGCCTCAAGTCAAAGGAGGGACCTGAAGAGTTGCTAACTGAGATGAGAGCTTCACATATGTCCTTCGAAGAAATTATGATACTAAACTCAGGATGAGCATATCAGCCTCGACCTCCCTCTCTTCCAAAGCATGTGGGATTGGGAAGGGGGGTTAAAAACGTCTTATTTGATGAGATGGTGAGAAGTTTGGAGAGTCTCACGGAGCCATGCTCTTCCACAGATACGCTGAAAGAAGACGTCTCAGTGAATGTCCAGGCCCTTGCATCTGCGTGGCAACTTGATCTACCACCCATGGAGACACCACCATTCAGGGTAAGGACCGGTTGCTTCTCCGAGACAGATGTGTTCCCTCATGAGCGTTTTGATCTGAATAAAGAGCGTATGAGACCATCCAGAATTATTCTGTCCCCACTGCAACATATCTTCCTCTGGAGAAGTAATCAGATTGACTGGGATTGTTTGGATTACAGTGTGGTCAGGAATAGGGGTTGGTTGGAGAGGCTTTAGAGGAATCTGAGCAATAGCCCGCTGTTGGACACCTTGGTGTCAAGACAATGCCTCTGTCTATTCCATGAAGTCCACTTGCTGGGGGAAGAAGAGTTAGACATCTACTTCTCAGAGAGACGACTTGGTATCTACGTCGCTACATGGAACATGCAGGGAGAGAAGGGGCTTCCATACAATCTAGATGATCTGCTGCTCCCAGACTTTGCACAGGACGTCTACGTTATAGGAGTTCAGGAAGATTGTCTAGATAGGAGGGAGTGGGAGATTCACCATATTATTCACCATTCTATAGAGGCGGTGTCTGTTCCCCAAATAGTGAGGTCGAATAATACATTTACTACAGGATCTAGAAAAAAAATCTGTGATTAAACCAGAAAAATCACAAAATAGGTGAACAAAAATAATTTCTAAATCTTGGCATCCTAAACATTAGGTCTCTCACACCTAAAGTGGTAATTGTATATTAAATGATCACAGATAACAACACAACTTGATCCTAGATAATTAGACAATTACAGGCCGATCTCGAGTCTACCTTTTCTGTCAAAAATACTAGAAAAGGCAGTATCCTCACAACTATGTTGCTTTTTAGAAATATTTCCAGGCAGGATTTAGACCGTATCATAGTACTGAGAAGAACTCTCATTAGTTACAAATGATTTGGTCTGATTATCCGATCGTGGTTGTATCTCTCTATTAGTATTACTCGATCTTAGTGCTCTTTGATACCAATCTTTCATTTGATAGCCAAGTTTCTAGCATCTTTAAAACCGCATTCATCTATCTTAAAAATATATCTAAAGTACGACATATACTTTCAATGACAAATGCGGAACATTTGTATTATTATTGTAATGCTCTTATGGGTGGCTGCCCTGCACGCTTAATAAACAAACTCCAGTTGGTCCAAAACGCAGCAGCTCGAGTTCTTACCAGAACCAGGAATTATGACCGAATTATTATGATAAACTCTTTCTTCTCTGCTAAAGGGAAACACAAGAACATTATACACACAAGATTTTTAATATAATTTTACAAGACAACAAGATTTTCCAGGACTGAAACATTAGCCATCAATTTTCCAGGGTTTTCCGGACACGTGGGAAGCCTGTAAGGGTTTTTTATGTGTGAAAATGTGTCCACACTGAGTACATATGTTGGCATATCTGTTGGCAGGTCAATGCGCTCTCTCCACTGTCCATGTCTATGTGGGCATTAGCAATTTCTTCATGTGAGAAGTTCTTGCAACACAGTTTGCAGGTGAAAGCGGTCTCCGTGTGATGACTTATGTGGGTATAAAGGTTTTTTTTATGCCTGAAACTCTGTCCACACTGAGGGCATGTGTAAGGTTTCTCTCCAGTGTGAACTCTCATATGGACTGTCAGGTTTTGTTTTTGAGTGAAACGTTTTCCACACTGTTGGCAGGAGAAAGGCTTCTCTCCGGTGTGAACTCTCGTGTGGTCATTAAGGCTTCCTTTATGTGTAAAACGTTTTCCACATTGAGGGCATGTGAAAGGCTTCTCTCCGGTGTGAACTCTCATGTGGCTTTTAAGGCTTCCTTTTTCAGTGAAACTCTTTCCACACTGATCACAGGTGACGTGACTGTTAGATTTGGTCTTCTGAGATCTTTTTTGTGAGGAAGTCTTTTCAGTCTCTCTGGGTTTTTCTCCATTGATGAAATCACACTGTTTATTCTCATTGTGATCTTGCTCTTCCACTTCAACTAGTACTTCACTCTCCTCTTTCAGCACCATCAGGTCTAAAGCAAGAGACAAATACAAGTTAACACCAGTTTGACGTCACAAAGCAACAGACATCAAAACCAACAACATGCTTGCTAGATCCTATATGCACTGAGATAGTGAAAGAGTTGTTCAGATCTATAATCTTAGAATTTCTTCTCAATATTGTTAACTATTTGCTTTCTTTAGGACACATATTTACATTTGTGGACAAGTATAAATGAAGAAACGTCTCATCAAGCACAAGTACAGCGTGCCATGGGTCATTCCTATGTTCCCAGAGTCTAAAGATTTATAAAATGTAAGATTTATAAAATGACAAACATGTGAAAAAGGGTAGTTTGTTCCCCATATTTAATTTTTTACAGTGTGGGAACCTGAACCCCACGTTTATAAAATTGATAGAGACCTGGGAAAATTAGTTTAACCCTAACCCTGACCTTTTAAAGTCCCCTGTGGTGGAAATCCAGCTTTTTATGCTGTTTATGTGTCTCTCTGGTGTTTTTAATATGCTTTAAGACAAGCGTGTGTAAGTTCATAAGTCGACAGCATTGCTGAGTATTTTCTGCTTAAAACTGCAGTGAACCAAAGACAGTCTCAAAAACACGGTGTGAAATCGCTGGTGTTTCTGACGTCACAAACGACCTTGTAACCAATCAGATCAACGTGTGCTCGTCAACCAGTGGATCTCTGAGTGAGTGAGTGAGTGGAGGCGGGGCTCATTTGCATATTCATAGAACCGCGCATACTAAATGAGGAAAGGGTGTTGAGTTACATTCAAGATATTTTAAGCCACGAATAAAAAAAATGTATTACAAATTATATGCAACAATATGTATCGTGGAAAGTGACAAACTGTATTGTGGAAAGTTCACCCAAACTGAAAATTAGTTTTAGAGTTTTAGTGTCAGTACTACATTAAACTACTATATATAATGTTGAATATAATTATAATAATGCAGTGGGGATATGTGTGGGTCCTGATGATGCCAGATGTCTGATGTTACCTGTAAAAGTGTCCTACATTATTTTAAATATATCTAGTCAGTGACAGACATCAAGCATATTCATCTACAATAATTCAGTATTTTCAGCTTCAGAATCATGAATATTGTTATTCTGGCGTCTCTATTGTCCTGCTTTGGGTTTCAGCACCAAGTCCAAACATATTCATATACACACAATGTAAAACCAAATTCAGCATTTTAATCAACAGGACATTTATTGTTGTCCTTTTATCACGTCTTGGAGTATCGCAGTAATATAGTTTGTGAGTTCAGTATCGTGATATATTGAATCGTGACATGAGGGTATTTTGGGTATGAGGATACTTTAAAAAGTTTTCTTAATGTGTGTTAACAGACCATTGAACTGGGGAGAAAAGGACCTTTTCATGTGTTCATTATGTGCCTTATAAATCTGGGGAGCATAGGCTATCTCCAGCGTGCCACAGGGCTCAGTGTTAGGTCCCCTGCTTTTCTCAATGTATATGTGTTATGCAGATGATACTCAGTTTTATATTTCCTCATAACCTAAAAAAACAGTAGTGTTTTATTGATATTTTGGTTTGATATTGATAGATTTGACAGACGCACGTGTTAATACTTTTGAGACGTAACATCTTACGCTCATATTCTTACACACTGACTAGCATCATCAAGTGCCAAGTACAGAGTTGTTTTCATTAAAGGGTAATCTACACAGAGTAATCTATGATATCAAAGATAAATCAACTATTTAATATTTAATTCACATATCTTTTATACGGAAATAGTTCATTCTGATGTGATAGGTTGAGGTTTGTTGGTGTGTAGTTCTAAGATTGTGTTTATAGTTTTGAGAAAATGGTGATGTGTGTTAACAATCAAGAGAAACTGTAAAAAGGTATAAGATATCGTCATAAACTGATAATACTTAAAGATAATCGGCTGAAGGAACAAGAAACCTGGAGTATCCCTTTAATGTTACACTAAATAATTGTTTTGTTTAGGCTATATCTACATTGTTTTTTCCTAATTCCTGTATTATAATGTGTGACATGTCGTAATAATGAATGTCCAATGTAGAAGTTTCTCAGATGCTCTATTTGCCTGGTCATGTGATCTCAACATGAGGCTCGCTCCATGTCAAATAAAACTGCTTTAATTAGGACACTCATACGACAAACGTCAAAAATATCATTCATTTCTGTAGAGCTGGATATATAAATAAATATAAATAAGGATCAAGTGACTGAGTTCATCTCTGAGAATGAAACCAACCTGTTTGTTCCTCGGCCTCTTCTTGCTTCACTTCAGTCCTCATGTCTGCACTCTCCTCTTTAATCAACGCCATCTTAATTTCTTCTGTTTGCTAAAGATGAACATTATTAACAAACAAAAATAAATCTCAACGAGTTCCCTAGTTCAGTATTTAATGGCCTTAAATGTAAATATACACACATTATACAGAAAGTTTATATTTATATTTGGCATTCAATTATTTGTTCATCACATGTAATAATTTAAACTTTCATGAAAACATTTGCAGTTGGTTTGTAAAAGTTGTCATTGCACATTAACGGTAGGGTAGGCAACTTCAGAGAGGCTAGCATTAGCAAGCTAGCTTTGAAAGCATAACATGAATGTCCACTACACTACATCGCTCAGTGACGCTCGCAGCGCTAATAAATGGAGAATCAGCATGTTTTTATTTTTAAACAGATCAGGATTCTGAAAAATAGCATGTAATTAACTAGAGGTTTTGACTTAATGTTAAATTAATCTGAATGAAACAGTTTGATTGTTACTTTCAAAAGATGATTTACTCTAATTTAATTTTACGTTAATATAAAAATCAGCAACAGAAAAATAATAAAACTGTGTGGTTGAAACGATCTGCTGTGATCTTGTCAAACGTTTAATAGACATTAAAAGGAATGAGTTTAGTTTAACTACTGAGTTTTAATGTTAAGATGAATGAGATCACGTGGGTGTTTGAATCAGGATCGCCAACTTTTAACGATTTATGCATGGTTATAATAAAAAAAACATTAATTATATAGTATAGTTCATGAATACAAAACAGAATTGTATTTTTTTTCTTTTTTGTGTAATGTTTATTTAACCAGGAATTTGTGACAACATTACGTGTAACTGGGACTTGAATTTACATTTGATTTATAAATAAATAAACAAACTGAGATGATGTGACGTACACACGCTGACAGGCAGGAAGACATCGGGCCGAATGCAATGACTGGACGGACATTTTGTGGTCCTGAGACTTCCACAGAAGATATATTTAGACCACTTCTAATATTGATTGATATCAGGATGTAAAAAGAGTTTCAACCAGAATAGCAGAAACCGTTTATGAAAATGTTCTCGTTGCATTTACACGGTCTGACCAGCAGGAGTCGCCAGCGGGCGGTGATCCGAGCGATTCGAATCACTGAATCATTTGAATTATTTAGTTCAATTGACTCGGAGTTTAAAAAAGAAAATTTCCCCCATAAGTTATTTCCAGTATCCGAATTAGCGTTTAAGATAAACTGATTCACGTTATAGAGAGCGAAATGAGAGACACCGTTTTCAGTAACTCATGTATGGATGAGATTTACTCACAAAAAAACGTTCACTCATGTTAAATAAAACATTTCAACGTTTCATCTAAAAAATTATTCAACTATGTTACATAGCTTGTAAAAATGATTGAACAGTTGGCATTGATTTAAATCTTTAAATGCAAAACCACAAACCTTTCCTCAGAAACACAAACGGAGGAGTGCGGCGCTGCTTTATGACGTCACACCGCCAGACCAACACAAAAGTCCCGTTCGTTCACACACACACACACCCCCCCCCACACACACACACACACACACACACACACACACACACGCACACACACACACACACACACACACACACACACACACACCCCCCCCACACACACACACACACACACACGCACCCCCCCCCCCCCAGCCAACCTTAAACGGGACTTTAAATCCGATATGTTCAATGGGATCTCCACGGACAGACAGATAAATAACGCTAATGTACTACGCAAGAATCAACATCATACATTTGTAATGTTGGCATATTTATTGCACAATATTCCCATAAAAACTGGGAAACAAAGAAAAGGTCAAAAGGAGAGGCATTATGTACAAATACATCAATAAAATCTAAGCAGTATATACAGCTAACATTTACCAATGCATGCCAGTAAATAAATTAAAATGTTTGTTGTTGTTGTATAAAGAAATAATTAGATATAAATACATATTCTGGAGAAGACAAGTGGATATAGATGTTTTTTTTTTTTTTTTACAAATTAAATTTGTAAATTTTATATATTTTATAATTTTATATAAATTGCAAGTTTCCCACAGAAGCATCTCGTACATGTTTGACCCTCTACAATAACCTGCGATATCTGTCTTTATCATATCACGCTGATTAAGACTTAGATGTATGATTCGACCCAAAGACAAAGTAAGCAAACCAATCATAAACATCTGTGCAAGTCAGGAACCGTCTAAATGAATGCTCACATTAACTCTTTCCCCGCCAGCGTTTTTTACTCGCCAGCCAGCATCAACATATTTGATCATTTTCACAAATGTTCATGGCCCCCAGAATATTGTTGTATGAATATCTGAACAAGCAATATATCAAAGAAAGAACAAAAAGCGTTTCATTTTAGCTTCAGGAATTCTATTTTTGTATCAACACGTGAATGTGAGTAAATTTCATTGAGAAAAAAAAAAGCATTTTTCTGAGTTTTGTTCAAAATAGTAGTTTTTTCCAAAAACTAAAACATGCTTGTATTGCTTGTTTCTGCTCAGCAGACTCAGTTCTCCTTCAGGTTGTGTACTAGAGCTACAGTATAACGGTGAAAACACGGTCACTGGCAGGGAAGGAGTTAAATAACCGCATTTCTCTGTTATTTCATCAGTAAACAATCTGGCTGCACGCTAAAAACAGTCATTACAGGAAGAGTCAGCATTTCAATCCTGAAATAAATGATTGTTGAATGTCCCTGGATCAGTGTTACAGAAAAAGTCCAGCACAAATGCAATGTAGTGAGTGAGCATCTCCCGATGTCTCCCTGCACAGCCTTGAAACAAGCATCACACAGCACGTCACGCTCACATGACTGTTCAAATAAAAAATACACCTCTTGATTCTTCTTCTTCCACGGGACAGGTAAACACTCGTTACCGCTAAAGTGACTTTGCCGAAAAACAAAACAACGAAATGTCGAATCCTCAGAGCTCATCCATGGGGGATCGTGCCGCGGGTTCTTCTACTGGGTGTCTGAGAACCAGACATGAAAAGTGTTTCATTTAACATGTTAGAAAAGTGTGTGTGTGTGTGTGTGTGTGTGAGGTAGAGCTCTGGAAACAACAGGGATAGTTCTCTTGTAAACACATTAAAAGGATATCAACATGATCACTCACTGCCACAATCGCTTGAGAATATAATGTAATTAAAATCATAGAACTGATTTTAAAGTGCGGCGTCCTCCTCTGCTGGCGGCTCCAGGGTTGCTCACGCACACACGGGCTTCTTTGGCTTCTACATTCAGACATGTGAAGAAAGTAAACGTGGCGTGTGGAATTAAAAAACTCCGTCCACATTGTGTGTTTCTGGGAATCTGTGGGTTTGGAGACGAGCACCTGTCCTGCAGTCTGCTCACCCTGACCCCTGACCCCGGGCTCTCTACAGGAGGATCTGGGCCACGTACGGCGAGTGTGTGCTAGCTATAGCCGCTAGCAGAGGCAGGTCGTTCGACTCAATCCTGTGGGAATAAAGGGAACATCATCAGATCGGATACACATACTAGTATATAAACAGTTGAAAGACATTAATGTTTCATATACTAGTTTATAACCGAAGCTATCGATTGTGAAATTGAACACAAATTAATCTTTTTAATCGTTTCTTTTTTTTTTAGTTAGATTAGATAGTAGCATAGCATGCAGCTATACGAAATTATTAGAGATAACTTTTTTCCACTTTCTACGATATTTTTCGATTAAAACTTATAACTTAGCATAATTCTGTTTAAGAATTAATTATGACATGATTGTAATAAAAAAAAACTTATATTATGACTTATTGCTTAATAACAATTAACAATGTTGCAAAACACACCTAAAATATATAAATAATCAGGATAAAATTAAAAGATTGTTACATGAATTAAAGTTTGATTGATTACAAACTGCTTTAGATCAGGCACATTACTGGGGTCCTGAGCTGGGACTCAGCACTTCCACACCGGCTCATACTGAATACCAGTTTATTTGTGTCATGATATTAATTTTTTATATACCGCAATACCGGTGTATGTCACTCAAAGGTGCAGTGTGTGAGTTTTAGCGGCATCTAGTGGTGAGGTTGTGAATTGCAGTGGCCGGCAGGAAGTGATGTCGTCGTCTGAGACAGCAGAGAGTAGCCAGTTAAGCAATGAGGTTTCTTTACAAAGAAAGATTTAGAAATTATGTTTACGTGATTATTCAGTAAAACGATGTTATTGCAAATATTATTGTTTCTTGTTCATCATTGGGTCAGTGTTTTATTCGCGTTTCTTATCACGAAGAACAACATAATGAGGAAACGCGTTTGTCCGCTCAGGGCCACTGTAGAAACATGTGGACGTAAGGAGACCCGCGGTGTGTGTGTGTAGACACACACGGCTCATTCTAAGGTAATAAAAACATAACGCTTCATTATGTAAGGTCTTTACACACCACTGAAAACATAGTTATGTTTATGATATTGCATTTCTGTCAACAGATCCTCCTAAATATTACACACTGCACCTTTAAGCAACGGCGCGACACAGAGGGTCTTTCCTGCTCACTGGTGAGGCTCAGCTGTGTGTGTTTCTGGTGAAGAGGGACCGGTTAAACTAACACTGATCGCTGTCACATTACAGTCCAGTGTTTCTCATACAGCGGTCCACAATATCAACACTGCCGCCACAGACAGATTTCCCAGAAGGCTTTGACATCGGTGAATACACATGAGCACTGAGCGTCACACTCAGAACGCGGCGCGGTGTTATACGAGCGCTTCTGAAGGGAACTGATGGTCTTTAGAAAAGTTTCGCTGTTATTTAAATTGAATCTTTCCTGATAAAGCAGCGTTTATGAGCTCTGTTTCTGCCGCTCGCACAGCGCCTCCTGCTGGAGCTCTCTGAACACTGCAGACCTGGATTATATTAATACTAGTGTGGACGCTCGACAATATTCACTCATGTCAGTAAAACCGGGCATTCTGAGGCAATCTACTGCAGTATCTCCTCTCTCAGTAGAACATGTGGTTATTAACACCCAGTCCTGCTTGAAAAAAAACGTCATATACGGCGAAACCGGGATAATTTTGAGAAATCCTGTGATATAAATGTGTGTTCATAGCGCCCAGCACTGAGGCTGCGTTCCAGTCCACTTTTAGACGCACGCTTCCCTAAGCACTTCCCCTCGGGGAATCCCTGCCGCTCACAGACAGACCCTCAGCCTACTTCATATGTACTCCATACACCACAATGCAACACGATTGTGACGTCAACGTATATTTCGTTTAATTTACGCCACCACAAACAACAAAAAAAATGTAACAACTCAAACACACCTATATACATATAGTACGCTGCATTAAACGATTTCGTAAAGGAAAAAAATAAATAAAGTCAACCCCGTAGTGGATTGAGTGATCAAGGGCTTATGGTTCCAACTCAGCCGATTGCACCGTCCCGCCAGTAGTGGGCACTCATGACACGCAAGCAGAGGCGCACGGCCGAGGGGACGAGGCGGAGGGAAGTCAGCGAGCGAGTTAGCATGACCACTCTGGACTGGAGCGCAGCCAGGGCTGTACGAGCGAGCCGTGGGTCTTACCCCAGAACCATGCCCAGCTCCTTCACGTGCACTCGGGTCTGGCCCTTCAGGTACTCCGCCAGCATCTTGCTCTTGAAGTACAGCTCCTGCAGACGGTCCTCCAGATGCATGATGCACTGCAAGCAGAGCGAGAGTCACACACACAGTCCAAGCCTGCTTTAGTTCAGATGAGCCCTACGCTTGCCCGAACACACACGCCTGGAAGTGGCTTAATCCTGGACCAGCTTTATTTGGCCTCCACAACGTATTGAAAATAGTGCTGTCAATCGATTACAAAAATTAAGTAGATTAATCACACATTTTTTCTGTGATTAATCGCAATTAAAACCGTGTACTAATTTCTCAGTTAATCTTCAAAATTAACAACATAAAGACAGTATATTTCAAATACTTAAATGGCATCTTTTTATGAATGAAGATCAGTATCACTGACAGCTATTTGGAAACGCAACATACGATACTAATTTTACTAGATTAGTAAAGACAAGCGTTTATAAACACGTTGCCAAACAAAGGAGAAGCTTTAAGGACTGAGGATTTCCCTCAAAATAAGAGCATGATGGTGTAACGCTTGAACATAATATTTAGGTAAAGTATGTTACTTTGGTATGAAGCCAGACGGGGCCGAGAGCCGCAGGACATCGCTCCTGCTTTTCTCATGCTAATATACTGCACCTTGAATTTGCTCATTTATGTTTGTTTTAGAATTAAAGATACGTTTAACTAGGGTTGGGAATCGAGAATAGATTCCAATTCTGGAATCGAATACTTGGTCAGGAATCTATGCATGTTTAATATTCACAAAATTATAAAAGAAGTGGATGAAGTTGTTAATATCACATAACACACTAAAGTACCATGAACCACATACACAAACATGATTGGCTCATTACTGATTACAGTGTTTCTGTGTTGAACTCACGAAGTTGGGGGACAGGTTGAGTCTGTAGAGCTGGTATGTGGACTGGAGCAGGCCGGACACCAGGCTGGACACGAGCACTTCTTGGCCCAGTTTGTCGGAGGGTCGTCTCTGGCTGCTGGCCACCTGAACGCTCCACTTATCCGAGTCTGCGATGATGCACACGGCCTCCGCGAGCGGCTCATCCAGCACCGGGTGCTGCACAACAAACACACTCACTGATCACATTACAGTCATATTTCTGTGCATTTAGAGTCCTCCTGTGGTGTAAATCCAGCTTTTAATGTTGTTTATATGTCTCTGTGGTGTTTTTAATACGCTTTAAGACACACATGTGTAAGTTCAAAAGTCGACAGCATTGCTGAGTATTTTCTGCTTAAAACTGCAGTGAACCAAAGACAGTCTCAAAAACACGGTGTGAAATCGCTGGTGTTTCTGACGTCACAAACGACCTTGTAACCAATCAGATCAACGTGTGCTCGTCAACCAGTGGATCTCTGAGTGAGTGAGTGAGTGGAGGCGGGGCTCATTTGTATACTCATAGAACCACGCATACTAAACGAGGCAAGGGTGTCGAGTTACATTCAAGATATTTTAAGGCATGGAGACATTTTTTTAAAGGAAAAAAAAAATGCTTGAATATGTAATTTTGGTGATCAAAGACGAGTTTTAAAGGATACAATTATTGACTTCAGGGGGACTTTAAATTTGGAGCTACCCACATTAAGATCAAAATTAAGATCAATCGGATAAAAAAATGTGTTTAAGCAGCCCTTATTGCACGCAAGCAACAGTGATTTGACGCTTAGCAAGTACCACCAAGCGCTAGTCATGTGATCCACTGGAGGCGGTCTTTACCTGAACTGCATGGGCCAGATCCGACACCAGGTTCTGCCTCAGTTTCTCATCATTGGGCGCTCCGTGCAGAACAAAGTCTGGAACGTATGTAGGACAGTATCCACCAAACAATGACCTCCCAAAGTTTGCAATGCTCGGTTTGGAGAAGTTCTCCACCAGCTTCTCCCTAGAAAACAATAATCTTGTTCATTATTGACTTTTTACATAGTCGCAACTGGCTAAAGGATCAGTTCACTTCATTTAGTTCATCATTTACTAAACTTCTGCACGTCATCTAAGATGTTCATGTCCTTCTTTCTTCATTGGAAAAGAAATGAAGGTTTTTGAGGAAAACGCTCCAGGATTTCCTCCATATAGTGTCTTCAATGGGGTCCAACGGCTCGAAGGTCCAGATGTGAGTTTCAGTGCAGCTTCAAAGTCTCGACACGATCCAGCCGAGGAATACGAGTCTCATCTACACAAACCAGCGACATTTATAACTAAATACACATTTAATTTGTTTAATATTTTGTTTAAATTTTATAAACCGGAACGCGTGACCTTTCACCCTGATGACGTGATGTGTGTCGCAATACAGCGAGTGCAGGACCAGCATTAGTGGGTAAAGTATATAAATGTGTATTGTGTTATAAATGGTGCTGGTTTGTGTAGATGAGACTCGTATTCCTCGGCTGGATCGTGTCGAGACTTTGAAGCTGCACTGAAACTCACATCTGGGCCTTCGAGCCGTTGGACCCCATTGAAGACACTATATGGAGGAAATCCTGGAGGTTTTCCTCAAAAACCTTCATTTCTTTTCCACTGAAGAAAGAAGGACATGAACATCTTGGGTGACGTGGAGGAGAGTACATCATCAGGAGATGTTCGTTCTGAAGTGAACTCCTGCTTTAAGAAGATCCTCTTCGGTAACACTTTACAATATGGTTCATTAGCTAATGTATTATCTAACAATGATAAATACATTTGTTACAATACTTTATAATCTTTGTTAATGTTAGTTAATAAAAATGCAACTGTTCATTGTTTGTTCATGTTAGTTCACAGTGCATTAACTAATGTAACAAATACAACCTTTGAGTTTACTAATGTATTAGTAAATGTAGAAACTAATATTAGCTAAAATGCAGTAGAAGTATTGTTCACTCTCAGCTCATGCTAACTAAGGTAGATGTCTAATGACACCTTATTGTAAAGTGCGACCTCCTCTTCTTTGCTAACCAGAGTCTTACCCGGGTAGCGGCACCTCAAGCTCATCTTGCCAGTCGTTCTGCTCGTCGCTGTAGAACGGCCCGTCAGACTCGTGTCGGTGAAGCTCCTGTCCGGCGTCCTCGCTCTCGCTGTCGCCCAGCGCGCTGTCCGAGCTCTCGTTGCGTGGGATCTCCCAGTCGTTCAGCGGGAGAGCTTTCTTCTGGTCCACCACTGGGCCTTGCGAAGGCACACTCAGCGAGATCTCGATACCCTTGTCCTGCTCAACAGAACAGCAGGTTTTAGTCCCTGTTTGTGCAGGTTTCGGATATACATCATCAATAGTCCTGGTCTCCACAGGGTTGTCCTCATTGAAATACTCGTCGAACATATCCATGCAGTCCCCTTGCACACTTGGCCCCCACTGAGACATCTTTCTAGTGAGGGACGGTGCATTCATGCCATCGTTGGTCTTGATTTGGTCCAGTTTAAGCTTGGCCTCGGCGTTACACAGCCTCTGCTGGTTGTCTTTGAGAAGCTTCTTGTGTTTCTTGATCTCCTTCTCCACCTTTAGTTGCCGACTCTCCATGTCAGATTCAGGAGACATGGAATCTCCGATGAGGAATGTGACTTTGGAAGAGGGTTCGTTCTCGTTGTGATGAAAGGTTGGGAGGGTTGAGCTCTTGTCGGGCGGCTTCTTCTCGAGCAGGGCGTTTGGGGAATGAAGGATCCTGGTTGGCTCGCCAGTTTTAACCTCAGGCACATCCGCTGAGACCACGAGCGAGGTCCTTCTCTCGCACGGCGAGGTGGATCCGGTCTTTACCACGGTTTCCAGGCGAGTCTCGAGCCGCGGACTATCCGCCTCCCTGCAAGGCAAGTTTATTTTAGAGCTGTCAATCAATTCAAAAAATTAACTCGATTAATCACTTTTTTTTTGTGATTAATCGCAATTAAAAACATTTACGTTTTTATAGGTTTATATTTAGTTTATATATTTAATAATGTAATAATTTCACAGTTAATCTCCAAATTAACGTAGAGACAACATAGACAGTATATTTTAAATCGTACATCTTTTTATGAATGAAGCTCAGTATCTCTGATTCTAAACAGCTATTGATGTCTGGATACAAAATATTTTTTTCCCCCAATTTTAAACATTAATTATAGCCATGCTATAAAAAACACAACTGGTGTGTATCATATTTTTCAGAGCTCCCAGTTTTACTGAGATTTTCCCATTGTGATTCAACTGTGTCTGTGGTGTTCTTTCGGCGCCTGAGAAATCTATTGGACGTCTCCGATGGACCCGATTTTCCCTAAAATCGGACAGGAGCTCTAGAACCGACTCACGGGGTAACCTCGAGTTCACTTTAAGTCAGCGAATAAAACACTGACACAATGATGAACAAGTAACAATAATATTCGCAATAACATCATTTTACTGAATAATCAAGTAAACATAATTTCTAATGTTTCTTTGTAAAGAAACCTCATTGCTTAAGTGGCTACTCTCTGCTGTCTCAGACGACGACATTACTTCCTGTCGGCCACTGTAACTTCAGTTGGGTGCAATTCACAACCTCACCACTAGATGCCGCTAACACACATACACTGCACCTTTGAGTCATTTATGTTTGTCTCTTACCCTATTCTCAGTGCCATTTGAGTTCAGTTTAGAATCAAAAGGATTCCTCTCACCTGCAGACAGAAGCGTCTCCGTCCGGTGCGATGGGACGGTTGTGCTCGTCTGAAACCTCGGTCTCCATGTACGTCCTGCTCTGTAACCCGTCCTCAGTCTCGGCACCGCGGGTCAGGTAGTCCTGGCTGGGCTTGTGCACGGTGACCAGCACGTAGTCGGAGTCCTCCACCTCTCCGGGGCGCAGCGAGGTGGTGATGAGCGAGCCGGGCATGACGATGGCCTCGTCCTCGGCGCTCTCCAGCAGGTGCATCTCCAGCAGCTCTGAGCAGCGGATGAAGTACGTCAGCACGTAGAGGAGACGCTGGACCAGCTCCTGGCGCCGGCCCACCACCACCGTACGGGACAGGCGCACCGGGGAGCCGATCGCACCGTACAGGTCACCTGCAGAAAACACACAACCTTAATAACCAAAACTACTCGTACACATGTCAGGAACCAAATATGAAATGAGATGCAATGTGGAAAAAGATAAAATTAGCCTTCAATCCTGTTAAGCTGTGACATTTGACATTTTGATTTTCCTAACATCATATGTAAAATGACGATGTCATAACATTTATGGACATGCCATCATTGCACTATAGAAACTTAAAAAATGTACTTGTCATTGAATCATTCATTTACGAGATTTGTTCAAAAACGCTGATTCTTTTTTTTACATCTTTATGAGTAAGTAATTGAATCATTCATTCAAAATAATTAAAAATGTTTAAAATAGACTGCAGCAATAAATATTTTGTCAGAGCCTGTAGTAAGTTAGCCTATATGTTATTTTGTTTAGTTGTCTGTTCAGAATTTTATTATAAATATTAACTAGATTATGCAATTCATAAGTCGACAGCATTGCTGAGTATTTTCTGCTTAAAACTGCAGTGAACCAAAGACAGTCTCAAAAACACGCTTTGAAATCGCTGGTGTTTCTGACGTCACAAACGACCTTGTAACCAATCAGATCAACGTGTGCTCGTCAACCAGTGGATCTCTGAGTGAGTGAGTGAGTGAGTGAGTGGAGGCGGGGCTCATATGCATATTCATAGAACCGCGCATACTAAATGAGGCAACGGTGTCGAGTTACATTCAAGATATTTTAAGGCATGAATATTTTTTTTTCAAGGAAATAAACATTTAGATATGTAATTTTGGTGATCAAAGATGAGTTTCAATGGGGGGCTTTAAAGGTTCTTCATGGAGCCATCATAGCCAATAAAGAACCTTTATTTTTAAGAGTGTAGAAAGAGTCAATGCTCCCTAGTTTTAATAGCACATTGTGGGCTTTTCTAAGGAGCGAACATTCCAGTGCACTAAAAGGATTTCACAATTTAGAGAGCAGATTGACACGCATCCTTTAGCGCCAATCTGAATTAAACACACTTGAAACAGCTAAATCAAGGTCTTCAGGATCACTAGAAACTTCCAGGCAGGAAAATGTCCATCCAGGAGCAGGACCGGACTTCAATAATAAGGTTGAAGCTAAACTCTGCAGGCGTGTGTTTCCCCTACACTGCTGTAACTCGCCGCTTCACTGCTGTAACTCGCCGCTTCACTGCTGTAACTCGCTGCTGCACTGCTGTAACTCGCTGCTTCACTGCTGTAACTCGCCGCTTCACTGCTGTAACTCGCTGCTGCACTGCTGTAACTCGCTGCTTCACTGCTGTAACTCGCCGCTTCACTGCTGTAACTCGCCGCTTCACTGCTGTAACTCGCCGCTGCACTGCTGTAACTCGCTGCTTCACTGCTGTAACTCGCCGCTGCACTGCTGTAACTCGCCGCTGCACTGCTGTAACTCGCCGCTTCACTGCTGTAACTCGCTGCTGCACTGCTGTAACTCGCCGCTGCACTGCTGTAACTCGCCGCTGCACTGCTGTAACTCGCTGCTTCACTGCTGTAACTCGCCGCTTCACTGCTGTAACTCGCCGCTTCACTGCTGTAACTCGCCGCTTCACTGCTGTAACTCGCCGCTTCACTGCTGTAACTCGCCGCTGCACTGCTGTAACTCGCCGCTTCACTGCTGTAACTCGCCGCTTCACTGCTGTAACTCGCCGCTTCACTCCTGTAACTCGCCGCTTCACTGCTGTAACTCGCCGCTGCACTGCTGTAACTCGCCGCTTCACTGCTGTAACTCGCCGCTGCACTGCTGTAACTCGCTGCTGCACTGCTGTAACTCGCCGCTTCACTGCTGTAACTCGCCGCTTCACTGCTGTAACTCGCCGCTGCACTGCTGTAACTCGCCGCTGCACTGCTGTAACTCGCCGCTTCACTGCTGTAACTCGCCGCTTCACTGCTGTAACTCGCCGCTGCACCGCTGTAACTCGCCGCTGCACCGCTGTAACTCGCCGCTTCACCGCTGTAACTCGCCGCTTCACCGCTGTAACTCGCCGCTTCACCGCTGTAACTCGACGCTGCACCGCTGTAACTCGACGCTGCACCGCTGTAACTCGCCGCTTCACCGCTGTAACTCGCCGCTTCACCGCTGTAACTGGCCGCTTCACCGCTGTAACTCGCCGCTTCACCGCTGTAACTCGCCGCTTCACCGCTGTAACTCGCCGCTTCACCGCTGTAACTGGCCGCTTCACCGCTGTAACTAGCCGCTTCACCGCTGTAACTCGCCGCTTCACCGCTGTAACTCGCCGCTTCACCGCTGTAACTCGCCGCTTCACCGCTGTAACTCGCCGCTGCACCGCTGTAACTCGCCGCTGCACCGCTGTAACTCGCCGCTGCACCGCTGTAACTCGCCGCTGCACCGCTGTAACTCGCCGCTTCACTGCTGTAACTCGCCGCTGCACCGCTGTAACTCGCCGCTTCACCGCTGTAACTCGCCGCTTCACCGCTGTAACTCGCCGCTTCACCGCTGTAACTCGCTGCTGCACTGCTGTAACTCGCCGCTTCACTGCTGTAACTCGCCGCTTCACTGCTGTAACTCGCCGCTTCACTGCTGTAACTCGCCGCTTCACTGCTGTAACCCGCTGCTTCACTGCTGTAACTCGCTGCTTCACTGCTGTAACTCGCCGCTTCACTGCTGTAACTCGCCGCTTCACTGCTGTAACCCGCTGCTTCACTGCTGTAACTCGCTGCTTCACTGCTGTAACTCGCTGCTTCACTATCACATTCAATCGCTGAAGAATTCCACTAGAGTCTCGACTGTTTCCCGAAACCATATTGTCCAAGTTGGTCGTTCAACCGCGCTGGTTAATGATGTCACACAGGTTATGGAGTAATAACTACTGTTCATGAATCTGTTTGAGATCGAATTAATGCGAGATGTTTTGCTGTAAATTACAGACATGCATCTGAGGACTATTTCTCATTTACTTGCACTCTTCAAACACTACACTTTAAATCTCTAGACAAGCTAAAAGACGTAAATGACATCTGCATGTGTTCTAATAAAAGACACAGATTGCACTGAATGTCAGCTTGCTTATTTTACTCATTTATTGAGTCACATGTCATGCAAACAAGAAACTGCTTCTAACGCAGGAGGTCTGTCGCTCACACACACACACAACTCTGCGATGCTGTTTGCGAATGTTCATCAGAACTATAGTTTCGGGAAACACAGACTCGTTTAACTGATGATAACGACAGCACTTGCGACTATAGTTGGCTAACGGTGCGTTCGGGAAACACACCCCAGGACAGCAAGAACCTCTGCTCTAAAGCATATGATTCACTGTGGGCATGTGCATCTACACTCCACTAGATGGCAAAATGCACAAATATGTTCGCACTGTTGTAAGCTTCATTTACCAAGCTGTGCCCAGAGTGGGTTGTAGGGATGTGTTTTGGCCAGCAGGTCCACACTGGGCGAGGAGTGCTTCTCCAAGAAGATCTTCAGGGGCGGCTGACCGCTGGGCATGACCGTGGGGACCCAGGCGAGGTGGTTCGTGAGAACTGCAGTGAGAAGCGCTGGGAGGAATCTGAAGGCAAGAGAGAAAGCATAAAACAACATGGTTACGAAAACACCCATCACTCACACTTTTCACTAGGGTTGGGAATCGAAAATCAATTCCAATTCTGGAATCAGATACGTGTTATAAAATTTTAATTTAGATTCCTTTTATCGATTCCTTTGTGAGCATTTCAATATGACTTTAAACAATTCAAGCGTGAGTCGAATCTGTTTTCTGTGTTCATGTGTTTCAGTACATTGGATCTGTGCAGCTCTTAAAGGGACAGTAGCCTAATATTCCTGCTCTATAATAACGCTAATATTCCTGCTCTATAATAACGCTAATATTCCTGCTCTATAATAACGCTAATATTCCTGCTCTATAATGATGCTAATATTCCTGCTCTATAATGACGCTAATATTCCCGCTCTATAGTAACGCTAATATTCCTGCTCTATAATAACGCTAATATTCCCGCTCTATAGTATAGTGTAATAACACTGATCACACAACAGAAGACAGAAAATTCACTCGTTCTAGACTCGTTCTTATATTT
Organism: Meda fulgida; assembly: GCA_030578275.1. Classification (NCBI taxonomy): domain Eukaryota; kingdom Metazoa; phylum Chordata; class Actinopteri; order Cypriniformes; family Leuciscidae; genus Meda; species Meda fulgida. Next base: position 31,536,168 of record CM060636.1, read on the forward strand.
ATAATTTCCAGTCTTATTTAACATTTGATTAGAGTTCCTGTACCTAAATACCTTAAAACACTTCAATCGTATCTTTGTTCAGCTGTATCTATTTGTTTGCGATGGCAATTTTTTATTTGTTCTTTTTTTAATTACTGAGTGTTTGCTTGTCTATAATGACGCTGAAGTGTATATTAGCTCGGCTAGTTGTTTCTCTATGGTGTTTTAAACCACAGGCAAACGCTTCTTGTGTAAGTGTTCTTTAACCTGTTGATTTTATTCATGATATTCAGCTGCAATTAAATGCTTTGCAATAAGACTAAATGTGAATGATATCCAAGTTTTTTTTTTATTACCTTATTGGAATCAACATTAGGAATTGATGAGCAGAATCGAAATCGTTAAAATTCAAACTATACCCAACCCTACTTATCCCAGCATGCAATGCCTTGAGAAGTTGCGTGACGTTACTCAACTGGTTCTTGGAGGCTTGCTCCATTAGAAGCGCCAGCTCCCTCATGAAGTGGCCGCACAGCTGGTTCTTTTCAGGTGGACCCGACATCATGGTGAGCCAGACGGGCTCGGACACGCGGGGCATCGTGTACAGGTTGCAGATGGTCGTCCTACAGGGCGTCCACACACACACAGACACAGACACAGACACAGACACACAGACACACAGACACACAGACACACACAGACACACAGACACACACAGACACACACAGACACACACAGACACACACAGACACACACAGACACACACAGACACACACACACACACACAGACACACACACACACAGACACACACACAGACACACACACACACAGACACACACACAGACACACACAGACACACACACAGACACACACACAGACACACACACAGACACACACACAGACACACACACAGACACACACACAGACACAGACACACACACAGACACACACACAGACACACACAGACACACACAGACACACAGAAGAGCTTTTGTCAACAGTTGAAACAGAGTGTTTGAGTTGCACAGGGCTGCCCCGGCTGGGAAAGACCAATGCAGCATATCTACCGTGTGGCAGTGTCCTGCAGACGGGGGGCATGGGCCGCAGTGCAGGGGTCTCATTCACAACCACCGCATCGCACAAAACTGCCCTGGATCAGCCGTACGCCACTTCCCACGCATAAGTTGTGATTTATTAAAAACACACTTGACGGGAGAATGTGCACCTGCATGCAAACTCGGATCATGCGTACGAACATTTTGGATCTGAGGAAAAGCACTTTTAATATACATTATGATATTTGTATATATATCGTAAATGCTCACAATAACAGTTTAAAAAAATAAAAGACTGATTTAAACTGTTTTACATCTGATATGCACATTCAGATTAAATATGCCAGTCTCATTAATGGAGTTAAGCACTTAAATTACATAAAATCATTACTGAAAAGTTACACCATTTTTTATAATCTAATAAATAGAAATATTTGTAGTGGATGCAATGCTTTTGAACACTTTTCCTGTGAATGCTGTGTTTTAATGTTTGCTTAGCGCATGATAATAGCAGATCTAAGAAAATATTTTCATGCAAATAATTATCAATAATGCACAATAAGGCCAATCTATTTCCATTCAAAATATAAAGCAAATAAACATAGTATTTGGCCAGTGGAAAAGATTGAGAAAAACTTTCTCTGAAATGTATTTTATACTATCTGATTTATTTATTCAAAAACAATGCAAGGATCGGCTACTAAATTATTTTTGTCAATGTAATGTGACGCACATCCGTATCTCATATTTTCCTAATGTCTTGTACCGTTAAACATGGGATCACGTGGATGAATATGCATATGTAAATGATATGCAGATGAGGATATAGTAAAACGAGGCGCTGTAAACTCATATGTGGTTATCTCGAGGAGGAGCCGCATGTGAACACAATCTTCCTCAGACTGGGGTTATAAAGGGGTTTTGCGCAGGTTCTGGCGTACTGGGTTTAGAAGTCTGAATGTTTGTTGGCTTTCGGGCGCACGTACACTTTTAGTGCGGATCCCACACAGTTTTATAAAAGAGCCCAGAGCTTAATGCCGTGATGCCACTTGAAATGGTAGGAGATCAGGAAAGAGATTAGACTGCTTCCTCCATTCTATTATACACAAAGAAGATCTCAGGATTCTAGCGCCACTTTAACTCTAATCTGTACTGCAGAAGTGAGCTGAGCAGTGTTGTTTACCATTACTGCTGCTGATTAGACACTGGGAAAGATGCAGATGTTTGCACAAACACCCAAGCGTATACTGCTAACAACCTGACACTTGGAAAAGGGACAAAGTACCAAGCCGCACTACACTTCCCAGTACTGAAGTTAGTGCGCAGTGACCTATTAAAAGCCTCATGCAGAAGCAGCTAACACACAGAAACTGCTTGAGCACTGGATTAGGTAAGAGTTATGAAGCGCTGAGGTCTGCTTGCATAAACCGCACTGACAGAAAACAACACGCGCTAAACCTTCGTCACTTCAAATAAGGACTGTGTGATAATTTAGCCATTAAGCTTTGAGAAGAATTCACAATATAACACACGTGTTGAACCCCAACAACATATTAACAATAATTGAATTAAAATTGTAATAAATGCATTGAAAGTCACTGGTATGCTAGATAATGATAATAAAAATAAATACTAATGTATATATATTGTTATACTGCTGCATATGCACTAATTTGCCCAAAAATCCAGCTTTTAATGTTGTTTATGTGTCTATGTGGTGTTTTTAATATGCTTTAAGACACACATGTGTAAGTTCATAAGTCGACAGCATTGCTGAGTATTTTCTGCTTAAACGGCAGTGAACCAAAGACAGTCTCAAAAACACGGTGTGAAATCGCTGGTGTTTCTGACGTCACAAACGACCTTGTATTTTAAGGCATGAAGACATTTTTAAAACAGTCTAAATATGTCATTTTGGTGATCATAGACAAGTTTTAAGGGATAAAATGATTGACTACAAGGGAACTTGTATTTCCTTTAGACATAAATTTGTTTAAAAAGTGACCTAAACCAAAAGCTGATTGTTGACCAATGAACTTTGGCAATAAAAGCACCAGATACTGCCGCACCATGATCTTCCCTCAGGCCGCCAGAGCTCTGGGTGTATAATTAGCCCGCTGGAGGTGGAAATCTGAAATATTTGTTTGTCTGTTCCCTTGCACATTATTGACTATTCTGGTCTGTCCTGGCAGTGTGTGAGGGAGATAAGGTTTCTGTGGCACTGGGGTCAGGTTGCTCTGGCCACACACCAACAGGCATATGACTTGGAAGTATGAGATGGTGCATTAGTGGATCAGCTCTGAAGCACTGACGGAGCTGATCTCAGGAGAATCAACCTACACACACAGCTGACCTACACATTATCACAGAAAGCATGAGAACAACGCAGGGCTCGACATTAAGCCTTTGTCATGTGCTTGTCCTTCAGACAAGTAGATCGGTCAAGCACTTATCGGTGTAAAAAAGTTGCTTGTCCAGAAAAGTAATATTACTATAATATAAAGTAATATTCTCATAATTATTCCGTAAGCTTTGACATATTTAAATCAGCATCTTTATGATATTTTAACCTTTATGAAGGGCATTTTTCCCTAATCGTTTTAAATATATGCTTCAGCTTTCATTTTAAAATCTTAAATTGGATCTAAATTAGAATAATAAGACACTATAGGGCTGTTACCAATCAAATTAAATAATTTACACAAAAAAATTACAACTGCATTAATTAACGTTTTGAGATTACTTAAAATATTTTTTGAATATACAAATAAGAAATATGGGAAAGAATGATACTTTTAAACATGAGACTAAAGCACCAGTAGGTGGCGGCAGGGGACCGTCTTCATGAGAGTCATTGAGTCATTCATTCAAACGATTCGTTCAAACGGCTGATTCATTCCGGAACGAGGCAGTTGTTTATGAATGAGTCATTGAATCTTTGACTCAAACGATTCTTTCGAAACGCTGAATCGTTCAGTAAAGTGTTGCTGTGAGGCGCGTTATGGTTCTGCTGTGATCTTTGTTTGAAACTATTTTCGCTGCTGAAACAGAACAAAAACAGTCAATATCGCGTATAAAATGTTAGTGACTTAATATTATTTATTGAACTGTCATATGAAATCAGTGTCTGATTTGAATGTTTTAACGTAGTATGTTAACTGTTAAATCAGTACAGTACGTTACCGTCAGTACATTCTATATTATATTTTTATTCACTATCAATCACCACTTACACTAAATAAATTCAGAATCATTCCTGTGTTTTGGTGATTCCCTAGATATTTTTTGTTGACGTTTTAATTGGGATACTTGTCCGGCCAAGCAAATAAAATTCACTTAGTTGTCATTAACGTCGAGCCCTGACGACATCCTTAATTTTATTGATTTTTAAAAATTTGACACCACATATGATTGACAGGTTGATTTTTCGTCTTTACATCTCTGAAATGTATAATGTTTCTTGCCGTCATGCACGTGATGCCAGATTTATCGTGTGAATCGTGTCAAAGGTCATCGTGCTCATCTCAGCACAGGCGCTGTCGCTCACACAGGACCAGAAGTAGAAGATTTAACTTGCAATGATTCAGTGAAAGCGCTCCCCGAACAGCACTAATCTCACGTCACATGAGTGGATAAGTGCGTCAGTGTCCATTAAACCTTTGGCTGGACTTTTGGAAGCAAATAACCAAAACACCTGGTGATCAGCGTCACAGACATGTCATCACGCACCTACTCACCTAAACTCATTGAGGCCGTCCACCATCCGACTGTAAGCCAAAGCTCTCTGGCTGGCATCCGCTGACCTGCGGCTCAGTATCATAGCCTGCGAACACAGAGCCACGCGCCGTAAGAGAGACTCAACAGATGGCACAGGGGCAAAAGAGAGGCACAAAACACGAATGGAGTCTAACCTGCTCGGTGGCACTTTTGAGTTTGTTCATGTGGCTCTCGAAGAGCGGAAAGTGAGAGAAGAAGAAGTCCTGGAACTTGGCGTTTTCTTCCTCATTGGGCGAGAGCAGGAAGATGACCCCGATGGCGATCTTCTTCTTCCTGGCGACGCCCAGACTCGGCCCGCTGTTCTCATCGGACATGTTGAAGCTCTCCTCCACAGACCTGAAATGCAAACCAGTTACACAGAGAAATTATGTTGTTTCTCAAAGTTGTTCTATAAAACGGATATTTCCGGTCCTTGATTCTGATTGGTTGAGCCGCGTTCGAAGCCGTTGTAAATTACTCAAACACACACACACACACACACACACACACACACACACACACACACACACACACACACACACACACACACACACACACACACCTGTGACCGCATTACATCAGTATTACAGCGCAACTGCCGTTTGTGACTCTTTGTTGCTGCAAGAGTTGCTTGGAATAATGCGCTATAATGTTTATTCCGCTCCGCGTCGTGCCGATCAACTGTTGAGAATTAGCTGTTCTAAATTCACTGTAAATCGCGGCTTCGTGGGGCTTATTGCTTTATTCAGGCTCTACTAGAACAGGTTTTCCTGCTGTAATGATTATTTCCTCATATTCTCCATTGTTGCGGCTCCTCTCTTCCCAGTCTGTCAGTAACGCTCTGTTTACTTCCTGTCTATATGAAGCCCCTCCTCCTGAAAAGCACACTGTGCTCTGATTGGTCGGCTGGAGCAGTGTGTTGTGATTGGTCGAGCGCTTCGAGTGTTTTTGGGAAATGCCCCGCCCCTTTCCATAACCGCCAGTTTGACACTACTAACTAACTCAACCAGGCCCCGCCCCTTTATTCTGCACGTTAATTATTATAATGAGGAATATTGCGTTCATTCCCTGGAAAAAAACTCAAGATGTGTCTCAATGTTAATCAAAAACAAAAGAGAGAAAATCACTGAATAACTTTTGTAGCTTTCATAAGAATGAATGAATATGAAATAATGTAGATTTAATATGTATTTAATACATACAGGGAAGACTATGCAGCGTCCTTTTTACATTAAATTTCTGTAGTATTTCTTATTTTTTGATAAAAACTTCAAACACTGTTTATTTAATTTTATGACTGACTGTTTACTTATCTTTAAATTTCATGGTCTCTAATATTTTGGTATGATAACCTTATTTAAGGCAAAAATAACTACTATATATCCTAATGGTGATGTAAGATTTGTGTTCATCTTGCCCAGCCCACGCTGTAATGCGGTGTGTGTGATACACAAGAGAGAGTGTGTGTGTGTGTGTGTGTGTGTGTGTGTGTGTGTGTGTGTGTGTGAGAGAGAGAGAGTCGCACCATCGAGGGAAGACGCCGTTCTCCAGGCTGGTGGTCTGGCTGCGCAACCAGCGCCTCTGGTAGCTACTGGCACAGCTACTGGCGAGAGACGAGCCCGGGGACGGGAACGGGGTGATCAACAGACTACTGAGAGACGCTGCGGGAGAACAGAGGAGCAGAGTCAGAGAGCACACACACACACACAATCAGACTATCACACACTCACAGTCACACATAGATACAGTCACACACTATCACACACTGGGATTGGGATTGACTCTTTGGACTGAAGTATCAATCCCAATCTCAAGAACCTATTGAAGTAAACACTGATTTGGTGTCACCTTAACAGCAGATTTCCAGGCGCTGGAAGTGCTCAGTGGAGATGAAGCACATGTGCCTGAATTAGCCTCCTCGTTTACTAGTGCAGGCGGGCGGTTTTGGGAAGCGCTAAATATAAGCGTGAGTGTATGTGACGCTGCATTAGCCGAGCGAGAGATCCCAGCTATGCTCTTTCCATTGCACAAGCTTTTCCAGGTCTGCGATACTCCTGAGCCGCGACCTCAGGCTGAGCTCCAGGACGTCCCGACACCACGCACTCACATTCAGGACACAACAACACGTTCATATCAAGATATTCGTGAACTCGGAAGAAATTCGAGAGATTTCTGGGGCAGATTTATTGGTGCACATTATTACTGTGTAATCTCTTTTCTTCTCTGATGATGTGGGCGGGGCTATAACCTGTCAATCACATGAGATCAGCCAATAGCAAACCACAACCATTCAATCAACTTCCCACAGACACAATTAAGCCCCGCCCACATTAGTTCTTGTTCTAGAAGCGCTTCACTCGGACATACGGCACAATAGAGGAGAACAACTTCCCTTTCACAACACTACCTTCAGTAACATCCAAAAGTCTCCAATAAGAAAATGTCCTGAGATTTGAGAGTGAAACTCACTTTACTGTCCTCTGATATTTCCAATCACAAATGACTTTAAGGGCCCTATGATTCAAGCGACGTAGAAAACATTGCGGAATCCAGTCATAAAAATAAATTTTACAGTATAACACGGAATTTGGCAAATTTTGGATGAATAAATCAAAAGTAGGTGTGTACATTTTAACCCTTAAGCGCAAACCTCTGGTCTTTATGGACCCGGGACGTCATTCTCTACCCTCCCCCTCATTCATTTGTTAAAGGGGTGATATAATAGCCCTTTTCACAAGATGTAAAATAAGTCTCTGATGTCCCCAGAGTGTGTATGTGAAGTTTTAGCTCAAAATACCCCACAGATATTTTTTTTATTTTTGTCTGTGTCCCTTCAAATGCAAATGAGCTGCTGCTCCCGGCTCAGAGGGCGGAGCTTCAAGAGCTTGTGTGTGTGTGTGTGTGTGTGTGTGTGTGTGTGTGTGTGTGTGTGTCCCTTCAAATGCAAATGAGCTGCTGGCACACAGGGGGCGGAGCTTCAAGAGTTCAAAAGTTGCTCGGCTTCGACTGCAGGGAGAACTGGAGTGCGTTACAAATGAACCAAAACTCGGCGTATAGGATACTTGCCTCACAGACATGAGAAATATGCCTATAGTAGCTTGAAATGTCTACTTTTAAACAAACCAATTCAAATCGAAAACAAATACACTTTGATTATATAATCCAAATGAAAGGTGGATTTTACTCTATAGGCACGCGCGCATTCACTAAACTGCAGAGATGACGAGTCAGCAAGGTCAACTTCATTTTTGCAGCCAACACTGACTCAGAAAACACTAGTTTATTAATAAACAATTACAAAATCTTCTTGCCGCCCCCACTCAGTGGCTTATAAGAGGCTTTTAGTCTGTAAACATAGCCAACAAACTGAAAAGTTTTTTTTATGTAATGTGTAATATAATCTTGTTAAAACAAATGCAATAAAATCGGTACCGAAAAAAGTATTGTTCAAGAACCGATATCAAAGTCAAGGTATCGGTATCCACATTGAATATTTTTGAACGATACCCAGCCCTACATGTAAGGGCTAATCATATTAATCACTGCTATGTCAATTTTTTGAAAGTTTGCTCTACTACACACACTCAAGCACGCGTGACGCTCGTCTGCATCTCATTATGAGCACATGAACTTCATCTCCAGAGCTGCTCTGAGCAACAATCACATCTATTAAAACATTATTTAAGGAATATCACATTTTCCATTAATGTATCAATTTAACAAGTAATTCTCTATTTGTTTGCAGCACTTTGTTTGCCTTCAAGCAAATATGAATTCAGCAGATCATGTGTGTGTTCTGCAGCTTCGACATCTGCGTGTCCAAGCTGAAGTGTGTGTGTGTATGTGTGTTCTGCAGCTTCAACATCTGTGTGTCCAAGCTGAAGTGTGTGTGTGTATGTGTGTTCTGCAGCTTCAACATCTGTGTGTCCAAGCTGAAGTGTGTGTGTGTGTATGTGTGTGTGTGTATGTGTGTTCTGCAGCTTCAACATCTGCGTGTCGCAGCGTAAGTGTGTGTGTGTGTGTGTTCTGCAGCTTCAACATCTGTGTGTCCAAGCTGAAGTGTGTGTGTGTGTGTGTATGTGTGTTCTGCAGCTTCAACATCTGTGTGTCCAAGCTGAAGTGTGTGTGTGTGTGTGTGTGTGTGTATGTGTGTTCTGCAGCTTCAACATCTGCGTGTCGCAGCGTAAGTGTGTGTGTGTGTTCTGCAGCTTCAACATCTGTGTGTCGCAGCGTAAGTGTGTGTGTGTGTTCTGCAGCTTCAACATCTGTGTGTCGCAGCGTAAGTGTGTGTGTGTGTTCTGCAGCTTCAACATCTGTGTGTCCAAGCTGAAGTGTGTGTGTGTGTGTTCTGCAGCTTCAACATCTGTGTGTCCAAGCTGAAGTGTGTGTGTGTGTGTGTGTTCTGCAGCTTCAACATCTGCGTGTCGCAGCTGAAGTGTGTGTGTTCTGCAGCTTCAACATCTGCGTGTCGCAGCTGAAGTGTGTGTGTTCTGCAGCTTCAACATCTGCGTGTCGCAGCTGAAGTGTGTGTGTTCTGCATCTCACCTGAGCGAGCGATGCCGCTGTCCCGCTCATCGTACGGTCCTCGGCCCGGCATGTCCATCGGGTTACTGTGACCTGAGAGGAAGAGACAAACAGTCACGCAAGAGACTCTTAAACAGTTTGATCATCCGTACCCTCCACCATGCATACATCCAGGCATCTCATCACCACTGTGATCTACACACACACAAACACACACACACACGCTTAAGCGCAGGCAGGAGAGGGACACCGGTGGCTTATGGGGGACGGGCTCGTCAAAGCTAGAGTTCACACCCGCTCACATCTACCAGTTACACGTGATGTTGTCACAAGCAGAGCACTAGATAAACATGCACATGCACACACACACTCGTACACACACACACGCCAACCTGAAAAGAAAGAGGCGCTCTTGATGAGGCGGAGAGGGCCTTGCTCTGAGAGCGCCCGGCGCGGGCTGCAGAGCTGAGAGAAACCTGTGACCAGCACACGGCCAGGACAGGAGGAATCAAGAACACATCAGACTGTTAGTTAAGAACAGAACGCACACACATCTGAACACACACTAGCGCTCAAACGGCGTGTGGCGCTTCGGAAAGAGCCTCTTCTGCATTTATGTGATCAAATATTATCACAATTTAAAACAGCGGTTTTCCATGTCAATATATTTGTTTTTTTTAATCAAATAAATGCAGCTGAAAAAAAGCATCAAATCTTGAAAGACTCGAGCTTTGAGCGCGAGAGACAGATTAACCCCACAGAACAAACACACAGTGTGTCTGAGGCGACTCGTGATGAACAGTGCAGTTCATTCTGTGGTGTTGCACACAAACGCTGCTCTAAACTAACTCAAACACACACGGCGGTTCAAAAGCTTGGGATCACTACCATTTTAATGTTTTTAAAATAAGTCTCTACTGTTTATTTGATTAAAAATACAACAACAAAAACAGTAATATTGTTCAATATTATGATCATTTAATAATAACTGTTTTCTATGTGAATATATAATAAAGTGTAATTCCTGTGATCAAAGCTGTATTTTCAGCATCATTACTCCAGTCTTCAGTGTCACATGATCCTTCAGAAATCAGGAGAATATGAGGATCTGATGCTCAAGAAACATTTATGATTATTATCAGTGTTGAAAACAGTTGTGTAATATATATATATATATTTTCAGGATTCTTTGATGAATGGAAAGTTCAAAAGAACAGCATTTTTCTGAAATAAAAAGCTTTTGTAACATTATACACTACCGTTCAAAATTTTGGGGTCAGTAAGAATTGTTTTTTTGGAAAGAAACTAAAGAAATTAATTATTTTATTCAGCAATGATGCATTAAATTGATCAAAAGTGTCAGTAAAGACATTCATAATGTTACAAAAGCTTTATATTTGAAATAAATGCTGTTCTTTTGAACTTTCTATTCATCAAAGAATCCTGAAAAAAAATGACAACTGTTTTCAACACTGATAATAAACAGCTGATCTACACTCAGGAATAATATTTAACAATATTACTGTTTTTGTTGTTGTTGTATTTTTAATCAAATAAATGCAGCCTTGGTGAGCAGAAGAGACTTTTAAAAACATTAAAGCTCTTACCGATCCCAAGCTTTTGAAGGGCGGTGTATAGGATGGTCGGGCAACGCTCACTAAACATGTTCAGGTTAGGGGTCACTGTAAAGGCGTTTCAAATCAAGGCTATATTTAGGTCCATTCAGATCTGTTGTATTGTACTTTATTTTCATAACAATTAATCACATTTCCTTTTGCATCAGTACGTTGGGCTGGATAATGAAGGACAGTGACACAAGCGGTGTTTTTAGATTTATAATTTCAGAAGTTCATGTTGCTGATAAAGCTATGATGAACTAGCGGTAATGCTAACTCGAGAGTTCACAGCACCGTTTCTGTGTCAAATGAGGCTTTTCTCAGTGACTTAATTTCTTTAAAGAAATAAAAAGCTTTGCAAGTGCTAAACCATGAACTAAACACACAGTTTGGGTTAAACAGCTGTGATGTAAAATATGGCCTGGACATGTCTTCAAAACAAACACGATCACATGTTTAAAGCAGCTTTGTGACGATTTCATATGAAATATTACGCACAATGGAAGAGGATAGACACATAAGAAAGCATTTACATGTAAAGTGGGGAAACACTGAGATCAAAACGTCATGAAGAATTATACAATGAAAGTGAGAATAAAACAGTACAGAATGTTTTAAACGAACAGCTGAAACTATAAACGTAGCTCAGGATTAATGTTGGCAGCAGGAACGTGACTGAGCTGCTTGAGTTACCTATGCTTCCCAGAAAGCCGCTGTGCTCGGGCCGGAGCGCGCCGGAGTCCTGGCCGATGAACTCCAGGCTGTCCTGAAGTCTGCAGAGCATTGACAGCAGTGTTGGGGACACACATTACAAGTAGCTCGGGTTACGTAATCAGATTACTTTTTCAAGTAACTAGTAAAGTAATACATTACATTTAAAAATTTACAACAAAATATCAGAGTTACTTTTTCAAATAAGTAACGCAAGTTATTTTGTTCTCCCATTTATTGACTGACAGCTCTCCTGTCCTCATGTTGACTAATCGAAGAGCAGAGGCGTCGTGTGTGTGTGCTGTGTGTGTGTGCTGTGTGTGTCTGTGTGTGTGTGTCTGTGTGCTGTGTGTGTGTGTGTGTGTGTGTGCTGTGTGAAAACATGATGGCTATTGTAGTTCTAGATTAAACCTGAGCATGCATTTACTCATGTCATTTGCACAAAAAAAAAAGATTCAATATTACTCAAAATTAATCAAATCAGTGAAATGCAGATTCAGAATACTATGCAAACCTCCAATAACTAAATATGTTAAATAAAACAGCAATGAGGCAGCGGATCCAGCTAATCTAGCGGAGAGCGAGAGCGACAGCTTACGTGTTCAGGCTCCCGTAGGCACTGCCGCCCGTTCTGGCTGTAAACACTTTACTGAGCATCAGCTGTGCAGGAGATCTGGAAACACACACACACACACACACACACACACACACACACACACACACACCACACACACACCACACACACCACACACACCACACACACACTCCGTCATGACCAGTGTGTAACTCATTACAAGTAACTGGAGTAACGTAATCTGATTACTTTTTCAAGTAACTAGTAAAGTAACTGTGGCAGGGGGGGCGTGGTTCCGCGAAGTCCGTGACGCGGGAGAGGATCGGGAGACAGGTGCGGCGTGAGTGGGTTAAGTGTGAATGACAAACACCTGTGTCTTGTTTCAGTAAACTGGCGTGGGGAGACGGATAAAAGCCACGAGGAAAGAGAAGGAAGACACACTGAACTAACATTGATTGGTAGTTGATGACCACAAAATCATGCAGGTAAGTGTCTCTGCAGGACACAAGTGTGTGTTACTCACACTTAACCCACTCACGCCGCACCTGTCTCCCGATCCTCTCCCGCGTCACGGACTTCGCGGAACCACGCCCCCCCTGCCACAGTAACACATTACTTTTTAATTTCGCAAAATATCTAAGTTACTTTTTCAAATAAGTAACTGTCACATTTATTGACTGACAGCTATCCTGTCCTCATGTTGAGAGAAATGAAGTGAGGAGGTGTTGTGTGTAAACATGATGGTTATTTTAGTTAATTTTTATTTACTCATCTCACTTGCACGAAAACATTCAGTATTCAGTTTTAAAAAAGTAAAATGCAATCACAGAACTATATTAAATTACACAAATGTACTTTATGTATTTAATCTCACTTTATTAACCAATGTCTTTGCTGCTGACCATTAATAAGCAAAAATGACTTTAGATTAGATTTAAAAATAAGAGTGTTGAACTTTCTTCTCCTGTTTCCTATTGTTCTTTAATCCAGAATAACAGCAGCTGAAAGGTTAGTTTGAGTGGCGCCCTCTACAGTACTCTACCTCTACCGCGCACTCTACCGGGCACTCTACCGCGCACTCTACCGCGCACTCTACCCCGAACACTAACGCACTCTGCCGCACTCTGCCGCACTCTGCCGCACTCTGCCGCACTCTGCCGCACTCTGCCGCACTCTGCCGCACTCTGCCGCACTCTGCCGCACTCTGCCGCACTCTGCCGCACTCTGCCGCACTCTGCCGCACTCTGCCGCACACTACCGCACTCTACCGCACTCTACCGCACTCTACCGCACTCTACCGCACTCTACCGCACTCTACTACCGAACACTACCGCACTCTACCGAACACTACTGCACACTACGGCACTCTACTGCACTCTACCGCACACTACTGCACACTACCGCACTCTACCGAACACTACTGCACTCTAACTCACTCTACCGAACACTACCGCACTCTACCGCATTCTACCGCACTCTACTACCGAACACTACTGCACTCTACCGCACACTACTGCACTCGACTGAACACTACTGCACACTACCGCACACTACTGCACTCTACCGAACACTACTGCACTCTACCGAACACTACTGCACTCTACCGAACACTACTGCACACTACCGCACACTACCGCACACTACTGCACTCTACCGAACACTACCGCACTCTACCGAACACTACCGAACACTACCGCACTCTACCGCACTCTACCGCACTCTACCGCACTCTACCGCACTCTACTACCGAACACTACCGCACTCTACCGAACACTACTGCACACTACGGCACTCTACTGCACTCTACCGCACTCTACCGAACACTACTGCACTCTACCTCACTCTACCGAACACTACCGCACTCTACCGAACACTACCGCATTCTACCGCACTCTACTACCGAACACTACTGCACTCTACCGAACACTACTGCACTCTACCGCACTCAACTGCACTCTACCGCACTCTACCGAACACTACCGCACTCTACCGAACACTACTGCACTCTACCGCACACTACTGCACTCTACCGAACACTACTGCACTCTACCGCACACTACTGCACTCTACCGAACACTACTGCACTCTACCGCACACTACCGAACACTACCGCACTCTACCGCACTCTACCGAACACTACCGAACACTACCGCACTCTACCGAACACTACTGCACTCTACCGCACACTACCGAACACTACCGCACACTACCGCACTCTACTGCACTCTACCGCACACTACTGCACTCTACCGAACACTACCGCACTCTACCGCACTCTACTGAACACTACTGCACTCTACCGCACTCTACCGAACACTACCGCACTCTACCGCACTCTACCGAACACTACTGCACTCTACCGCACTCTACTGCACTCTACCGAACACTACTGCACTCTACCGAACACTACTGCACTCTACCGCACACTACCGCACTCAACTGCACTCTACCGCACTCTACCGAACACTACCGAACACTACCGCACTCTACCGCACTCTACTGCACTCTACCGCACACTACTGCACACTACCGCACACTACCGAACTATACCGCACACTACCGAACACTACCGCACTCTACCGAACACTACCGAACACTACTGCACTCTACCGCACTCTACTGCACTCTACCGAACACTACCGCACACTAACGCACACTACCGCACTCTACCGCACTCTACCGCACTCTACCGAACACTACCGCACTCTACCGAACACTACCGCACTCTACCGCACTCTACCGCACTCTACCGAACACTACTGCACTCTACCGAACACTACCGCACTCTACCGCACACTACTCTACTGCACTCTACCGCACACTACCGCACTCTACCGCACTCTACCGCACTCTACCGCACTCTACCGAACACTACCGCACTCTACCGCACACTACCGCACACTACCGAACACTACCGAACACTACCGAACACTACCGAACACTACCGAACACTACTGCACTCTACCGCACTCTACCGAACACTACTGCACTCTACCGAACACTACCGCACTCTACCGCACACTACTCTACTGCACTCTACCGCACACTACCGAACACTACTGCACTCTACCGCACTCTACCGCACACTACCGCACACTACCGAACACTACCGAACACTACTGCACTCTACCGCACTCTACCGAACACTACTGCACTCTACCGAACACTACCGCACTCTATCGCACACTACTCTACTGCACTCTACCGCACACTACCGAACACTACCGAACACTACCGAACACTACCGAACACTACCGAACACTACCGAACACTACCGAACACTACTGCACTCTACCGCACTCTACCGAACACTACTGCACTCTACCGAACACTACCGCACTCTACCGCACACTACTCTACTGCACTCTACCGCACACTACCGAACACTACTGCACTCTACCGCACACTACCGAACACTACCGAACACTACCGAACACTACCGAACACTACCGCACTCAACTGCACTCTACCGCACTCAACCGCACACTACTGCACTCTACCGCACACTACTGCACTCTACTGCACTCTACCTCTACTGTACACTACTACACTCTACTGTACACTACCTCTACTGTACACTACTGTATACTACTACACTCTACTGTACACTACTACACTCTACTGTACACTACTACACTCTACTGTACACTACTACACTACTGTACACTACTACACTCTACTGTACACTACTACACTCTACTGTACACTACCTCTACTGTACACTACTACACTCTACTGTACACTACCTCTACTGTACACTACTGTATACTACTACACTCTACTGTACACTACTACACTCTACTGTACACTACTACACTCTACTGTACACTACTACACTCTACGGCACACTACCTCTACTGTACACTACTGTGCACTACCTCTACTGTACACTACCTCTACTGTACATGCATAAATATGCATTTCCTTCAGACTGAGGATTATTCATTTAACTTTTGGTGTGACAGGGCCTTAACGTTAGCTAAAAAATATAACTTTTTGTTGTTATTAAAAAACAAACAAGCAAGCCCAGCACAGGTGAGAAAAAGTAACGCAATTAGTTAATTTTTTGGGGAGTAATGCAATATTGTACTGTATTAATTTTGAAAAAGTGACTTTCAGTCTCACCGTATCTGGTGTATCTTCAGCGTCGAGCCCTTGTAGCTCATGGCCACCGAGCCGAACATCATCTCGCCGAGCATGTTAGCGTCTGACGCGCACCGCGACGAGGCCTGTGGGGAACACACAAAGCACAGTTGCTCATTAATGTTGCAAAGTAAATACATAAATAAACAGGCCTTATATGAGTTTTGTTCCAAATTATATAGTTAAGCAATATCACTGATTTTTTTTCTGAATATCAGCACAATTTCAAGTGAATTCCTGATTTTATACAACAGTTCAATATACAAGAGTTACATTTTACACTCAATATGGTCTGTTTTTGACAAAAAAAAAAAGTAGACCAAACTCAGCTGGTGTGTGTCTAAGCAACACACAGTGGCGTTTCGTTTCTAAATGAATCAGCTGTTTGAACGAATCAATGATTCATTGATCCATTCATAAAGACAGTAGCTGTGTCTGACAGTAGCTTATACTCTCACTCACTATTCCCTGCATTACTGCACTAATATAGTTCACTTTAAAGCTGCAGTCCGTAACTTTTTTGGGATAAAAATTATCCCAAATAAATTTGAGCAGGAACATAACTAGCCAGAGTTCTCTGCTCTCTGCTTGCCGTAGCTTGATTCAAAACGGTAAGCTTGTAATAATGTTTTTAACTCCAGTGTGAGGATGTTAGAGGTGGAGATTTATAGCCTTTTCTCACAGCACTTGATATAATTGAACTTTTCAATTTGATGGCGGATCCAGAAAGGTTCAAACGACAATCACAGTGACAGCTGGACATTCATTGTTGGACATCCGTTGTAAAATGCAAAAGAGTTCGGAGTGGCTGCAGAAAAAGAGAGACTGCAACCGGCTCCATGCGAACACAAGGATATCGAAAGGGCTTTTGAAAGCTGCCGTGAACTGCGTGTTTTGAAGGGGTTTGAAACAAACACAGAGACGGCTATTTTTCTGCTGGACGGGTCAGACATTTCAATGGTAGTAGAGCACTTGCTCGCTTAATTCATACAGTTACGGAGTACTGAACTACAGTAGCCCTAATACACATTAAATGTAGTCACGCAATGCTGATGTTGTTAACATTAACATTTTGAGAACAAAGTATAATTTGCACGGTTTGACGTGATAAGCGATCATTAGATTTAATCAGCGCGATTTACTGCAATGCTTTTTGGTCAGAACAAAAGTGGATGTTACTTATTTGTTCAGAAGACATTTTCCAGTGAAAATTCTTATGTTGGTCATACTTTCAAAAACTATACTCTGATTCTGAATGCCAGTATCAACACCGGCGGATTCATTCATGCACATTCTCCTCAAAACATTGTGTTCATCCGCGCTGTGCCGAGCCGTGTGTGTGTGTGAGTGTGTGTGTGTGTGTGTGTGTGCAGGACTCACCTGGAAGCGGGTCTGGTCTCTGGGCTCGGAGGAGCTGCTGTCCAGAGAACTGGAGCTGCCACCTGTGGGTCTCAACGCACAACACTTCCTCTGCGTCTCCACACACACCCTCTGCAGACAACACACACACACACACACTCAGCAAACCCTGCACCGTCATCGAGAAAACACATTTAAGGTTCATCTTTGTCTGGTGAGACACTAGCGCAAAATAACAAAACCAATAACAAAATTACAATAAAGACATTTATAATGCCACAAAAGATTATATTTCAAATAAATGCTGTTCTTTTGAATTTCCTATTAATGAAAAAATCCTGGGAAAATAAATTTGTCCTGACCTGTTTACAACACTGATAATAATCATAAATGTTTCTTGAGTGATTTCTGAAGGATCATGTGACACTGAAGACTGGGGTAATGATGCTGAAACTCAGCTTTGATCACAGGAATAAATTACACTTTACTAGATATTCACATAGAAAACAGCTGATTTACATTCTAATAATATTTCACAATATTACTGTTTTTTTTTATTTTAATAAATTAAATGCAGTACTGGTGAGCAGAAGAGACTTCTTTTAAAAACAATATAAAACGTAACAATCCCAAGCTTTTCAACAGCCGTGTGTAAGAGTCGATTCTTTACATGAATCATTCAAAACGACTCAAGCGTAGTTGAATCAGTCAGATTCCTGATTCACTGAATCCCTCCAAACACACAATAATTATGTTCATCTTCAAAACACAAACGTATGTCGCTCCACTCCACGCAACCAACATTTTGACACTTAATAAGTTCATAATCCATTTGAATGGAGCGGTTTAATCCAAGTCTTCTGGACTCCTGTTTATCGTGTTGATCAATATTTATATAAATAAGTAAATCTGTTCATCATACAAAGCAGCGTGTCTCTTCTAAACGCGCTGAAGCGGCAGAGTTGTGTGTGAAGACAAACGCGAACGGGTTTGGAACGACACAAGTCTTCATTTCTGGAATGCCTTTAAAAGTTAGACATTTGAACCATTCTGTGAAACACACTGAGGAAAAGTGAAATGATTCGGTCATGTTTTCACGACTGTATGCTGGAGTTAGTGAGATTATTATACCATCAACCAAAAATCCCACAATAACCCAAGGCAGCGACTCAGGAGGCATGATTACATGGTGTAAATCAGAACTGAGCAAGTCCATCACAGTAATTAAAAAAGAAGAATCTTATATATGGTTGAAAATTAACAAACAGATGATTTGTGCTGAGCAACATGTCTACATATGTGCATCTACATACCTCCATCAGAATCCCCCTACCACAACACAGATATTTTCTCTATTCTTGAGGAGGAAATTAACCATTGTAAAACCATGGGAAACGTATTAATCTGTGGGGACTTGAACGCTCGAACAGGGGACAGAGCTGACACTATGGACAGCCAGGGAGACGAACACTTACCTGGAAGCACCTGCTTCCCCCTCCCTGAGTGTCCTGCTAGAAAGAGCTCTGACAAGCTTACTAATACAAGCGGTATACAGCTTTTACAACTATGCCGTACAGTAGGTCTGTACGTAGTCAACGAGGGGACTCTCTGGGTCGCCACACTTGCAGCTCAGCTCCTGGCAGTAGTACGGTAGACTACTTCATTACAGATCTAGATCCAGTGTCTCTCAGAGCTTTCACAGTCAGCCCCCTCACACCCCTCTCAGACCACAGCAAAATCACAATATACCTGAAAAAGGCCCAGTCTAAGTCTGGAGCCCCTAGTGCCTGTGAACTCTTCAACAGCACATGCTCATACAGGTGGACCCCAGACAGCACGGGGCGTACCAAAAGGCACTGGAAAAATCAAAACATATATGATTTAATCCATTTATTTCTAAATGAAACATTTCCCCAGAATAATTCTGGTGTAAATTCAGCTGTGGACAAAATCAATTCAATATTTCATCATTTGGCTGCATTATCTAATTTGAAAACCTCCAAACCAAAACCTCAACAAACGAACAGTAACAAATGGTTTGAAACTGAATGCAAAAACCTAAGGAAAACCTTAAGAAAATTATCAAACGAAAAGCACAGGGACCCAGATAATCACAATATACGCGGTAAATATGAGGCCACTCTGAAACAATACAAGTACACCCTAAACACTAAGAAACAACAACACAACAAAAAGCAGCTCTGGGAAATTGAGGAATCTTTAGAGTCCGATCAGTTCTGGGAGAAATGGAACAACCTAAACAAAACCCAGCAGGATGAACTGGCGATTCAAGACGGAAATACTTGGATTAATCACTTTAGTAAATTATACAGTAATATTACAAAAAATGATGATCAGTACAAGATACTCACAAAATGGAAAACTCTGGAGGCGGTGATAAAAAACAACCAAAACCCTCTAGATTACCCTGTCACAGAACAAGAACTAACAGAAGTCATCCAGTCCCTGAAAGGAGAAAAGGCTTGTGGGGTAGATGCAATCCTTAACGAAATGATCAAATACTCAGATTATAAAATCAGACTGGCTGTACTAAAACTATTCAATACTATTCTATCAACTGGAACTTTTCCAGACAGATGGAACAAAGGTTTAATAACCCCAATTCATAAATCCGGAGATAAATATGACCCAAATAACTACAGAGGAATATGCGTATCCAGTAACCTGGGAAAAATATTCTGCAACATCATAAATAAACGACTTGTCAAATTTCTTGATGAACACAATATTCTGCATAAATGCCAAATTGGATTTGTGCCAAATTGCCGCACAACAGACCATATAATTACACTCCAGACTATAATTGATCAAGAATTAAACATTAAGAAAAGAAAGGTATATGCCTGTTTTGTTGACTTCCATCAGGCACGAGGGCCTCTTCTATAGACTACTTGAAAGTGGCATTGGAGGAAAAACATATGATTTGATTAAAGACATGTATACAAAAAGTGAATGTGCCATAAAGATTGGAAACAAACAAACAGCGTTCTTCTGCCAGGGCCGGGGAGTGAGGCAGGGATGCAATCTCAGTCCAATTCTCTTCAATCTATACATCAATGAATTAGCAAACCAATTAGAGAGTTCCACGGCTCCTGGCCTCACCCTGAACAACACAGAGGTCAGAGGTCTGCTGTATGCAGATGACTTAGTGTCACTCTCACCTACTAAAGAAGGTCTACAGCAGCACCTCAACCTCCTGCAGAGATTCTGCCAGACCTGGGCCCTGACAGTAAACACAGTAAAGACTAAGATAATGATCTTTCAGAAACAATACAGAAACCAGGTTACACACAATTTCTATTTGGACACCACTAAATTACAACACACAAAAAACTACACTTACCTTGGCCTCAACATTACATACACAGGAAACCTCAACATGGCTGTGAAAGATCTGAGGGACAAAGCAAGGAGAGCTTTCTATGCAATAAAAAGGAACATTAAAATCTATATTCCAATTGAAATCTGGCTTAAATTTGGCTGGCAATTTGTACTAGAACCAATAATTCTATATGGTAGTGAAATTTGGGGACCAAAACTCAATAATGATTATGACAAATGGGACAAAACAATCATAGAATCTTTCCATAGCGAGTTCTGTAAGAGCATCCTACAGGTGCAGAGAAAAACACCTAATAACCTGTGCAGAGCTCGGCCAATACCCCCTCTTCCTAAAAATACAGAAAAGATCAATTAAATTTTACAATCACTTAAAATCAGTTAACCCCCAGACACATCATCACAAAGCCCTAACATACCAGGAGCAGAAAGCAGAAGAGAGTCCCCTCAGCCAGCTGGTGCTGAGGCTCTCTGCAGGGACTGGTCCACAACAGGACAGCAACACACACTCAAGCAGACCAAACCACATTATCAACAAGCAGAAAGAAAAATATATTGAATACTGGAAAGAAACGACCAAAACACAAAGTAAATCACAATGTTATCTGACCCTAAAAAGAGAATTCACAATGGCAAATTACCTGAGTACAATAAAATGTCCTAAACTAAGAAAAATGTTGACAACTTACAGACTGAGTGAACACAGCCTGGCCGTAGAGACGGGTTGGCACAGACAGAGCTGGCTCCCACAAGAGGAGAGACGTGTGTGTGTGTGTGTGTGTGTGTGTGTGTGCGTGCGTGCGTGTGTGTGATGGCTCCCACAAGAGGAGAGACGTGTGTGTGTGTGTGTGTGTGTGTGAGAGAGTGATGGCTCCCACAAGAGGAGAGACGTGTGTGTGTGTGTGTGTGTGTGTGTGTGTGTGTGTGTGTGCGTGCGTGTGTGTGATGGCTCCCACAAGAGGAGAGACGTGTGTGTGTGTGTGTGTGTGTGTGTGAGAGAGTGATGGCTCCCACAAGAGGAGAGACGTGTGTGTGTGTGTGTGTGTGTGTGTGTGTGTGTGTGAGAGAGAGAGAGAGACGGGTCGGCACAGACAGAGCTGGCTCCCACAAGAGGAGAGGTGTGTGTGTGTGTGTGTGTGTGTGTGTGTGTGTGTGTGTGTGTGTGTGTGCGTGCGTGCGTGCGTGCGTGTGTGTGATGGCTCCCACAAGAGGAGAGACGTGTGTGTGTGTGTGTGCGTGCGTGCGTGCGTGATGGCTCCCACAAGAGGAGAGACGTGTGTGTGTGTGTGTGTGTGTGCGTGTGTGTGTGTGAGAGAGTGATGGCTCCCACAAGAGGAGAGACGTGTGTGTGTGTGTGTGTGCGTGTGTGTGTGTGTGTGTGAGAGAGAGTGATGGCTCCCACAAGAGGAGAGACGTGTGTGTGTGTGTGTGTGTGTGTGTGTGTGTGTGTGTGTGTGTGTGTGTGTGTGTGTGTGTGCGTGTGTGTGTGTGTGTGTGTGAGAGAGAGTGATGGCTCCCACAAGAGGAGAGACGTGTGTGTGTGTGTGTGTGTGTGCGTGTGTGTGTGTGTGTGCGTGTGTGTGTGTGCGTGTGTGTGTGTGTGTGATGGCTCCCACAAGAGGAGAGACTCTGCTCCCAGTGTGACAGGAGACAGGTCGAGACAGAGCTGCACTTTCTAACCTCATGCCCCAAATATAATACACTAAGACAAAAACACTTTACATACATTTCTCAAATATACCCTGAATTCGAATCCATATCCGACACACAGAAAATCCCATATTTACTGGGAGAAATGCCCAAATGTGAAATCATTGCTGCAAAATATATCTCCGCATGCCATGAAATGAGGACAACCAGTGGAACCTCAGATGGATAAATAATTGTACACATTTTCAAATAATAATTATTTTGATTGTTTGCTTTTTTTATTATTATTATTATTACTGTTCACTTGTATTTATCTATATGTTTGTATATGTCTATTGCTTTGGCAATATTGTGCTATTTTACACATTCATGCCAATAAAGCTAATTTGAATTTTAGTGTGATGTCACGTGACAGAGCGTGCGAACACACACACACAAACACACACACTGTTTATGCTTTAAATTGAATGCAGTTTAACTCCAGTGCATTCAGTGAATGTGAATAAAGACTGATCTGTGTGACGTGTTGGAGTGAATGAGTGTGTGTGTGTGTGTGTGTGTGTGTGTGTGTGTGTGTGTATCCGGCTCAGTGTCACTAACGGCTCATCTGAAGAGCACAAAGAAACTTGATCATGTGAGACGGTCACATGACTTCCTTAACTCGTGAGCTGGGCCGTTTGTTTACTCTTTCTTTGCTCTCTCTCTCTCTCTCTCTATATATATATATATCTCTTTACTCTCTCTTTGAACTCTCTCTCTATCTCTCTTTACTATCTTTCTCTTTGAACTCTCTCTATCTCTCTTTGCTCTCTCTTCTCTCTATCTCTTTTTGCTCTCTCTCTCTCTCTCTCTTTGCTCTCTCTCTCTCTATCTCTTTTTGCTCTCTCTCTATCTCTTTTTGCTCTCTCTCTCTCTCCATCTCTCTTTGCACTCTCTCTCTATCTCTCTTTGCTCTTGCTCTCTCCCTCTCTTTATTTCTCTCTCTCTCTAAAAGTGTCATGTGAGTGGTCCCTATCAGCGTCTTCAGAGACTCTCCCCAACACACTCTCTCTCTCTCTCACACACACACACACACACACACACACACACACACACACACACACACTAGGGCTGTCAACTTTAGTCGTTTAGTCGAATAATCGGTCGATGCCGTCTTGGTCGACTGACATTCTCATTGGTCGACCAGTTGCATTTTCTTTTTCTTCAATAGAAAGAAATTTTCATTGATTTACTCATTGATATTTATTCCTTTATAATCAGTTATATATTACTGTATTCTAAATTTAATTAGCCTATCTTTTATCCCCAACTTTAAATGCTTTAATTTAGGCTATTTAGTAGCAGCGCCACAGTTTAGCGCACCAGAACACCTCCTGTGGCGGCGCTGCTGCGTCGCGCTCAGTGACGAATAGAGGTCGTTTTGCTGTATTCATTCAGTTATGGTGTGTTCACGCCGAACGCGAATTGAATTATTTGCGCGAGTAGATTACATACAAAGTCAACGCAAAGACGCGAATAGACGCATCATTCGCGCCGGGCGTCGCGAATGACGCGAATTGGGCGACGCGTTTGCCGCGAACGTCTTCCGCGCAAGGTGAAAATTTGAACTCGAGCGGAAGATTCGCATGACGCTTTGTTACGCCAGCCAATCAACGAAGAGCTAATCGATACGACCGGTCTATCACTGTTGTCGATAGCGCTGGAGCGGCTGTCATCCAGAGCAGCTCCTGGAGACATTTTACATTTTACAAAAAAAGACAAGACTGTGGAGTGCAAGCTATGCGGCCCAAAGCTAACTTACCAATATGGCCAAACATATTTCTTATGTTTTTGGTTTTATTTGTACACTTGACGCGTTTGAAAATAGCCTAAATAATGTAAAAAAACGAAAATAAACCTATATGCCTTCCTACTATACAGCCTCTTATTATGAGGATAGCTTTTTAGGCTATTTGTTTTTTGTGTGTTTGTTTTAAAACGCCTAGATCGGCTGGACAAAAGTTAACCCATAGCTTTAAAAGTAAAGAAGAATATACAGCCGTATAAACCAGAGCTTTTGTTAGGATTTTTCATTATTTGGCAGTTGTATATTTTTTGCAGCGTGTAATAAATGTTCAATCAAAATGCAAAACATCACGTCTTTTTTTTTTTAGTCGACTGATCCTTGCTCAGGACAGGACTTTGGTCGACTAAGGATTTCTTTGGTTGACTACAGCCCTAACACGCACGCACGCACGCACGCACGCACGCACGCACGCACGCACGCACGCACGCACACGCACACACGCACACACGCACACACACACACACACACACACACACACACACACACACACACACACACACACACACACACACACGCTAGGCTGTTCATTATTTATCTGGCTGCTTCACACCGACATCGACTGGAACCTGTTGACTGCAGTCAGGTGACAATATCAGCTTTGTTCATTTGTGGGTCAGATCATCTGTGTGTCTGCGGTCACATGACAGCTAATGACAAACAGCCTGCAGACGTGACCGAGAGCAGACACGCCTCCCGTCATGTGGATGTGGAGGCGCACACACACCACACACACACACACACACACACACACACACACCACACACACACACACACACACACACACACACACACCACACACACACACACACACACCACACACACACACCACACACACACACCACACACTCTGTAGATTTTAAAGTGTTATTTAAAATCACTCTGTTATTTTGAAACAGAAATAACACATTAACCAAATAATACAGCACTCTGCTCTTTAAACATGTCAGTGTGAGGGGAATACACTGGACTGTTTTTGTAAGCAATTGTCATCCATACATATTCATTTTAATAATCGTTTTTAATCATTTTACATCTGGCTTGAGAAAATCATGTCTATTATTTTGGTTTGTTGGCTTTAGTAAAAATGACCCCGAAACAATTGATTGACGCATACGATCACACCATAGATGGATGCGCTCAGTGCTTTTCATATATCAGTGTACTTAACCACATAATGTTTATTTTAGGTTTCAGACATTTAAATGAAGTAGTATATATATAAAAAAGACATTTACATATGTACATACAAAAGGATGAATTTACGTGGTGTAAATCTGACAGATTCTTTGAATTGCGGTGCAAACTACATCAGCTAACGGTCATTATGAAGGTGTTTAAACGACAACACATTCACCTCCACATATTAGACAATCAGAACATATAACATAATTCATGATATAGTTATCAAGTTCGTGCGACAGAAACCCGCGGTGTAGCAGAGGCTTTACGATTAAGTAAACGTGTCGCGGTTAATAGTGCAATCAGTTAATCGTTGCATCCCTACACACACACACACACACACACACACACACTCACTGTGACGGGAGCGTCTTCCATGCTTCTCTTCCGGGTGTCGGAGTCGAAGAGGACGTTCCTGCCGCGCCGCTCGCAGTCCTGATACACGATCAGCCGGATCTGACTGGGCTCCAGCTCCGGCGAGGACCAGCTGAGGACACACACACACACACACACGAGTGAGAACCATAGACTGTATAAGAGTATGGACGTAGTGTCCGTGACGTCACCCGTAGAATTTCTGAAGAGCGTCTTTAAACCCCAAGTGGGCGGAGCCGGCCGTCGCCATCTTGGCCGCGCGTCACTCCCGGATAAACGAGGCGGGGATTAGCTGAGGTGACGTGACGCTAACAGGCGCTAAACGGCTAGTAGTGACATCAGCTGCAATCCACCTGTCAATCAAGTGGCCACGCCCTTAATTATGCAGAACTTTAAGGCTTAATATCATTTAAACGGATGAGTTATAAAAATATTCACCCCCTCACAGTCGTCATGAAGGGCAACATTAGCGATATAGACCAAACCCACTTTTTGTACCTGACTGTAAACATGTTCATTTCTGCTGTAAAGTTGGGCATTTTAACATGGGGGTTTATGGGATTGACTCTCTTTTGGAGCCGGTCTCTAGTGGCCAGTCGATGAACTGCAGTTTCAGTCACTTCAGTGTTGGTTTCAAGAGAGACATTTCCCAAACACGCTCGACCAATCACAACACACTGCTCCAGCCGGCCAATCAGAGCAGTAAACAGGAAGTAAACAGAGCGTTACTCACAGACCGGGAAGAGATGCGGAAAACATGGACGGAATCGAGGAAATGTAGTAACAAAACGAATTTATAGTATAGCCAAATGCAGAATGTCATAGAATTACTCACATTTTGGAATAAATCAAATATAGGGCTGCACACTTAAACCGTGATATATATATATATATATATGAGGACATGAACACATGAACTTCTGATGTACATTAGCTTCTTTTCGATCCACCGGCTGAATGAAAACACAAACTCACTCTCTGCCAGTAGGTGGCGCTGGACCAGCAGAAATACAGCGTTTACTCTGATAATGAAGCTGCGCTTTTTGCAGGTAAACATCATAAAGTTAACAATGTCATAATTCATCAATAATAAATCAATGGCTTGGCATAAATGTGGCCTGTTCATCATTGTGAAGTCCTCTAAAGAGCAAGTCTGTAGAACGAGCATCAGCGCACAATGAAATCATCGCCTTCTGAAGTGTAATCACCACACTAAGCCGTATCACGATTCCTGTTGTTCTGAGCCCAAATAGAAAACCTCTTTAAATGAATATAAAGACTTTTCTTATGCCTTTTAAGATATGCATTTTATTTAATTTTATACACCTGGACTTTTTCCACTCCCGCACCAACAGCCTATGTAAATGTGAGTGTGTGTGTGTGTGTGTGTGTGTGTGTGTGTGTGGTTATTTCTGTGCTCTACAGGGCAGGTGAAGAGAGGCTGTTTACTGTCACATTCCCAACGACTGGACTCATACACACACATCATCCACTGCGTCAGGAATCTGTATTCAAACAACAGCGTCATCGTGGATGCCCTACCGTCCTAACGCGGTTTAAGACACACACACACACACACACACACACACAGACTGTGGGCTTTTGCTTAAACACTCAGCGAGAGTCTTCGACATTCCTTAAATGAGCCAATAATAACTTCACTAGAATCACTACACACACGTACGTCTCTCTCTCTCTCTCACACACACACACACACACACACAACAACACACGTACGTCTCTCTCTCTCTCTCTCACACACACACGTCCGTCTCTCTCTCTCTCACTCACACAGACACCCATCTCTCTCTCTCTCTCTCTCATACACACACACACGTCTCTCTCTCTCTCTCTCACACACACACGTCCGTCTCTCTCTCTCACTCACACAGACACCCATCTCTCTCTCTCTCTCTCTCATACACACACACGTCTCTCTCTGTCTCTCACACACACACACTCATTCACTCACACAAAGACAACATGACTCTCAATCTGAAATGGTGAGAACTCAATCACAGATCACAATCCTCGAAGCTGATCTTGTGTTCCGCCATCAGTCGTAATCACTGTAAAGCGCTCGGTCCCCAACACGCACATGCTCACACACAGGCCAGATTACACTCACTATACGCAGAGGAAGACACTAAGCTTCAGCTGTAGGATTTAAAGCAATCCCTCAACAGTGATCGACCAATGTATTTAGCCAAGGCTGGTGCGTGGCATTTTTTCATTTTTAATTAAATTGTAATTATTTTTTTATATTTAATTACATTTTAATGATTTATTTTTATTAGTTTTTGTGTCGGTTGAGAATCAGCTGAGAATGCCAGGATTTGAGCTCCTGGTTTCCATCTTCATTAGTTCAATAGTTGTCTTACATTGTTTAACAGCTCTGACAAATGTAAGTAATCGACATATGGAGATGAATTACTGTGTTTGCATTTCTATTATTAGAAATAGCAAGACACACACTAATACACTAGCAAACACTGTCAGCATTCAGCAAATATGCATTTAAACAAGTTTTTGAATATGTAATCAGTTCCACGAACCTGGCCAAATCCAGCAGTGATCCTCTGAAGTGTGTATTAGTAGCATTAACACACACACACACACACAAACACACACACGGTATTTTCACACTACGCTGCATTTCCACATAACACACGATTCACACACAGTGCTTTTCTACATTACAATAGGATAACATTCAATCAAGAAGTATTTTTATCAAGTTCAAATCATTTATTTATAATGACTAATTTTAATAATAAATAAAGCTTAAAGTTTTTTTTAAATACAGAAAAAAAATGTGCAAATGTAATTGCAGTATTATTGGCAGAAATACTCAAATGTGCTTTTTTCAGGGTTCATGCAAACATTTGAGAGAAACATTCAAGCAATATTCAAGGGCTTTATACAGTGCGTCACACTTTTTCCAACACTTCAAAGCTATAGGCTAAATATTATCCAATTTTAATGCGAGGACCAAAAACCTTATGCATGCAATTACATCAGAAGAAATAATTAAATTAAGAGGTATCCCTTAAAATATCGACATCACTGTTTCCTCCAGAGGGGCTTTTTTTTCTTCAAATTAATAAATTTTTTTTACAACAGAAATGAAGCATCACTGAAGTTACTTAAGCTGGACTGACGCTATTTTCTTCAGGAAACAAACTTTGTTGCAGTATTGTCGTGTTATCTCTGTGTTGTAAAAAGCGCTGTATTAATAAAGGTTTCTTGACAATACTTTTAATGGGAAAAGTACTTAAATTACAGTAATTAATTACTTTGTAATGCACAACACTGCTGGACATCTGCATAAATTAATAGCAACAATTGTTTAGTACAACTATGAAAAATATGGTCACACTTTATTTTAAGGTGTCCGTGTCACAGTGCAATTATATATTTAAGTACTGAGTAATAATAATTAACTACATGCACTTACTACAGGGTTAGGTTTGGTTGCATGTAATTATGCATAATTAACTGTTACTGTTACATAACAAGGACACTGTCAAATAAAGTGTTACCAATAATATTTATCATTATAGTAATATTATTGCCATTTCCCCCACATTAGACGGTAAAGATGAGGACATCGGTCCTCAGTCCAGTGATGAAGTGTTGTTTTCAGGGGGAAGGACTGAAGCTTCAGAACGAGGAGTCGTTAATCTGCTGAGCGTTACACAACACGAGCGATCCTCAGAGCGCCAGTACCTGTGCGCCTGTGCGCGCGTCCCCATCCTCGACCGCTAGTCCTCCGCACACAGCGCTGATGACAGTAGCGCTGAGCTGAACTCACAGAACATCATGAGTGTGTGAGGCGAGACCCAGGCTGAGCTGGACATGCGGATGAACCTCTCCAGCGAGAGTGTGTGTGTGTGTGTGTGTGTGTGGGTGGAGGTCAGAGCGGATCATGCCGTTACGTAAAGAAACCATCCAGACCGTGACGCAGTTCCTGTCCGCTAGCCGCTCCTGAACGCATGCATGGGAATGTTTCCAGGCCACATTCCTCTCAGCTGCACCAGAGCCGACGGGACAATAATAGCTGGAGGAGCAGCTGGTCAACACACACTCTCAGACTCCAGCGCTGAAGCCAGCTACAGGCTAACAAATAATCCCTTAGTGATCGGATCGGCAGCTCAATCGCACTGAAAACCCTCATGTAAAGGCCTTAATCGATCTGATTGAGCTCGATCCCTATGAGATTTTGATCGGATTGTAAGGAGTGGTTTATTCCTTTTCTAATCCGATCGAGAGAACATGTAAACACTTGATCAAATTGAAAAACGAAACTGAAAGGACTGCGCTTGTGCAATAATGTAGAAATAGCGTAAAAACGTAGAAATAGTGCAATGGCGTAGAAATAGCGTAATGACGTAGAAATAGCATAATGACATAATGACGTAGAAATAGCATAATGACGTAGAAATAGCGCAAAGATGTAGAAATAGTGCAATGGCGTAGAAATAGCGCAAAGACGAAGAAATAGTGCAATGGCGTAGAAATAGCGTAATGACAATGACGTAGAAATAGCATAATGACGTAGAAATAGCATAATGACGCAGAAATAGCGTAAAACGTAGAAATAGTGCAATGGCGTAGAAATAGCATAATGACTTAGAAATAGCGTAATGACGCAGAAATAGCGTAATGACGCAGAAATAGCGTAATGACGTAGAAATAGCGTAATGGCATAGAAATGGCATAATGGCATGGAAATGGCGTAATGCCGTAGAAATGGCGCAATGACGTAGAAATAGCGTAATGGAGTAGAAATAGCATAATGATGTTGAAATAGCGTAATGGAGTAGGAATAGCGTAATGATGTAGGAATAGCGTAATGGAGTAGGAATAGCGTAATGGAGTAGGAATAGCGTAATGGAGTAGAAAATGGAGTAGAAATAGCGTAATGGAGTAGGAATAGCGTAATGGAGTAGGAATAGCGTAATGGAGTAGGAATAGCGTAATGGAGTAGGAATAGCGTAATGGAGTAGGAATAGCGTAATGACGTAGAAATAGCGTAATGATGCTGAAATAGCGTAATGGAGTAGGAATAGCGTAATGACGTAGAAATAGCGTAATGATGCTGAAATAGCGTAATGGAGTAGGAATAGCGTAATGACGTAGAAATAGCGCAATGATGCTGAAACAGCGTAATGGAGTAGGAATAGCGTAATGACGTAGAAATAGCGTAATGGAGTAGGAATAGCGTAATGATGTAGGAATAGCGTAATGGAGTAGGAATAGCGTAATGGAGTAGGAATAGCGTAATGGAGTAGAAATAGCGTAATGGAGTAGAAATAGCGTAATGGAGTAGAAATAGCGTAATGGAGTAGGAATAGCGTAATGGAGTAGGAATAGCGTAATGGAGTAGGAATAGCGTAATGGAGTAGGAATAGCGTAATGGAGTAGGAATAGCGTAATGGAGTAGAAATAGCGTAATGGAGTAGGAATAGCGTAATGGAGTAGGAATAGCGTAATGGAGTAGGAATAGCGTAATGGAGTAGGAATAGCGTAATGATGCTGAAATAGCGTAATGGAGTAGGAATAGCGTAATGACGTAGAAATAGCGCAATGATGCTGAAACAGCGTAATGGAGTAGGAATAGCGTAATGACGTAGAAATAGCGTAATGACGTAGAAATAGCGTAATGACGTAGAAATAGCGTAATGACGTAGAAATAGCGTAATGGAGTAGGAATAGCGTAATGGAGTAGGAATAGCGTAATGGAGAAGAAATAGCGTAATGGAGTAGGAATAGCGTAATGGAGAAGAAATAGCGTAATGGAGTAGGAATAGCGTAATGGAGAAGAAATAGCGTAATGGAGTAGGAATAGCTTAATGGAGTAGGAATAGCTTAATGGAGTAGGAATAGCTTAATGGAGTAGGAATAGCGTAATGGAGTAGAAATAGCGTAATGATGTAGGAATAGCGTAATGGAGTAGGAATAGCGTAATGACGTAGAAATAGCGCAATGATGCTGAAATAGCGTAATGGAGTAGGAATAGCGTAATGACGTAGAAATAGCGCAATGACGTAGAAATAGCGTAATGGAGTAGAAATAGCGTAATGGCCTGGAAATAGCGCAATGATGTAGAAATAGCGTAATGGCGTAGAAGTAGCGTAATGGCGTAGAAGTAGCGTAATGACGTGTGACTGAACGAGCTGTTCTCCTGTTGAATAAAGTGTGGTGTAAACGAGTGTCCCGTAACTCTATAATCCTGCTGTCTCTGCGTGTGTGTGTGAGCAGGACGACGGCCGCCAGCGCTGCTTCAGACTCACACACACACGACTGGGTTTGGGCAGTTTTACTGCGTGATCAATATAAGCAGCGGCACAACGCCTCAATAGCGGGAAACTGTATATTCGTGCAGTGTGTGCATGTCAAAAAATATATTCCAATAAAAAAGTTAATAAAGAAATTGTAAAACTAATGTGAATCAAGCGTTTTAATCCAAGTCTTCTAAAGAGACACGACCGCTTTATATAATGAACAATTTAATTTAGGATTTTATTCACAATCGCCTGAACAGACGACTAAACAAAATAACATTTTATTAACTAGCGGTATGTTAATTGCTGGCGTCTATTTAAAATGTGTAATTATTCTGAATATTTTTTTTTACAGTTTGAATGAATGATTCAATGACTCGCTCATAAACACATGCTTCATTACTGGATGAATCAGTTTTTGAATGAATGATAATGAATGAATGACAAATACGTTTAACAATAGTCATTAGAGTTTTATCCGAACATTAAGCTTTTATCCCAGAACTTCTGTGATAATCAGAATATTTGTAACACAGAAATAAGGCTCCTGTGTGGTTTCCTACCTGTGCATGACAGCGGCTCCCTCTGGACCAGGCGCTGAACACACCGGCGACGGGAATAAGATCACGTGGGTCTCTGACTCGCCATCTTCTAACGGTTAACCGCTAGCTCTAGTAAGATCTCTTGTACATTCCTCCGTATTGTCCTCAATAACTCACACCAGAATCCACTCACATGATCTGGCAGTGAGAGAATGACACACGCTGACATCGTGAACCACAGTCCTCTCGTCTGACACACTCTGTCCGGTCATGAGACGTGCACCAACCAGTATTACTGTATCAGGCACAGTGAAGTCACAGAATGACACATTTTGGAGCAATAAATCAAACGTAGGGCTGAACACTTAAAGTTTCACACATGAAGCGCTGAAGAGTCACAGTGAAGTCTCAGAATTTGTCCAATTTAAAACTTAATTAAACACTTAATCACGCCACCCTTAAAAAAAGTACTAATTAAAATACGAATAGGTCTGTAGTTTCCTACGGTTTCATATCTAGGTATATATATATATATTTGATCAGGATGAGGTCACGAGGTCACGACACACTCCAATACTGCAGCACTGAATATCACAAAACTGGTGTGTGTGTATTCTCAGATAACTTCAGTCTGAAGTAAACGTAAAACTCATTTTGACCTTAGCCTATTTCTTTCTTTTAACAGATTTGATGTGTTGTGTATATTTTTTTTTCTTATGTCACTTTAATATTGACATTTTTTGCTTTGTGAAATGAATGACGATATGGATTTATGAACGGCTTTTGGCCTGATGTGTCGGATCGTCTCCCATTTTATTTTATTTATTCATTTATTTTTGGGGATTTAACATTTTGTAACCTTTTTGTGTTAAATAATGATTTGTATGTGATTTTGCAATTGATTTGTTGAATATTTTGTGGTTTTGTTGATATATTGATGCATGTTTATTTTGCTTTTTGGGTGTATTTCTGCTGGATTTGATTATCTGGTGATAACGAGAAACACCGGGTAATCTCTGAACTCACTCTTGTAGAGATTTCAGGGAAGGTATTGTATATTCACACACACCCTAGAGTAATCGCGCACGTGTTCAGTGTTGACCCGTGTGGCTTTATAACGCCCATACAACACATCTCGATGTAAGCTGACATCATATTTCTTATTTTAATCTGTTGCATTAACAACTGCTGGTTTTATTTAAATCATTTTTGTCTGATGAACTGAACACACTGCACGAGGGGATTTTAAAGGGCATGGACATGTATAAATGTCATATACTTTTTTTATTTATTACATTTATTTCACCTGTATTTTTGCTCACTCATTGTTTTTGTGTTTTTACAACGGGGTAATTTTGTTGCTCAAGACTTTACACAACACAAGGAGGCTTAATTTCAATCTTTGAATTAAATTGAAAAAGTAGCACAACTCTTTTTCTCTATAGAGGCTTTTCAGTTTTGTGGCTGATTGTGACCAAATGCCTTTTGTTTTTATCAGCCCTTCAAAACAGTGAGTTCTGCAAGCGTGCTTTATGTTCACTGCTCAGGGCTTAGTACAGTAAATAGTGTATATATTAATAATAAGTATATATATATAAATAAAGCTGTGGTGTAGCAACTACACACTCAATAGCACTACTGTCTGTTCAAAACACACGAGGAAAGCATTGGGGATTTGCTGCTTTTTTCCTGTTGTACCGAACTCGTACTGTACCATGAGTTATGCAGTCTCACACACACACACACACACACACACACACACACACACACACACACACACACACACACACACACACACACACACACGTTGAGCTCTAACGTTTTACAAAGTGAAAATCTGTGGGTAAAATGCTTTACAAAAATAACAGAATGGCCTACATTGTGAACTAGAACATATATTTCACCAGTAATAAATAGTGCAAACCATGTGAAACATTCAGCTACTGTATCAATTGATTTTAAATTATTTTATAGACTTTTTCAAAAATATTACCACTCCTGGTTTCCATAAATAAAATGCATTCAACATAAGCAGCTCTGAAATTGAAGCAGAAGTATTATAAATATAATGAGGATCTTCAAAAATAGATTTTGACAATGACGGCCGGTGAGTTAATAAAGCTTGAGAACCAGTGGAGCTTCACATCAGGATCATTAAATCACAAACTTACTTCCAAATGCTTATAATCTAACACTCAAAATCAGATAAAGATGAGAGTCAGCATGTAACAGAAATGATGTCAACGCTCAATATAATGCAATGTTCAGTGGCTATCATGCAGAAGCTTGCATTAGTTTCTGACAGCAATGAAATACTCCAAACTTCCACATATCCTCTGCAAGCTTGAGATCCTCTGAGCTCCGTGGCGACGACCGCGTGACTCCACTGACAGCGCGAGCCCGTGTGATGACGCGGTCACGTGCCAGTCTCGCACACGCACGCACGCACGCACGCACGCACGCACACACACACACACACACACACACACACACACACACACACACACACACACATCAGCAACGGCACATACAATCACTGAACGCAGTGAAACCTGACCTTTATGACAGTAAACAACTCCGCGTTTTATTAGAGAACACAATAACTGCGTCAAAAACAAAAGCATTGAGGAATAAATAATACGTTTTGAGAAAAGTGACGTGCACCAACAAAGGGTTAACCGAACCAATCAGCGTAAGGCTAAGCGTAGAGGCTAACTTACAGGTGGAGAAAACCATACAGAACCACAAACAACACGACTCTAAACTCGGACACATATATCCACAGAGCTTGAGAAAACACTGGAGTGTGTGTGTGTGTGTGTGTGTGTGTGTGTGTGTGTGTGTGTGTGTGTGTGTGTGTGTGTGTGTGTGTGTGTGTGTGTGTGTGTGTGTGCGCTCTCCCTCCGGAAGCTGCTCGACACGTACCTGAACACCGAGTCCTCTTTGCTGCTCTTCGCGGGCGGTGAAAGCGCATTTCTTTTGTTGAAGAGCTTGTGAAACAGCGTGGGGGCCATAATGGACCCACGATTTGAAGGAAAACTCCTTTTTGTGTTTAATTCCTGAGGCACACTCGACTCCAGAACACGGACTCCATTTGTGGGACAGTCATATGACTGCCGTTAGTCACACGAGCTGCTTGGCAACGCAACTGCGCTCCGATTGGCTGATTATCTGCGGCGCTCCCTTCCGCGTTCCTGATTGGCTGATATTTCGGGTTTTAGACCACGTGGTCAGAATGGCTGTGTTGATGTTTTGGGGTTACATTCGAAAGGGATGTATTTAATCTCTACTGTATGGAAACCTATTTTCGCCACACGAGAAAAAACAATAAATCATAATGAATACTCACACACGCTCACACTCTGACACGCACTCTCTCTCACACACACACACTCAAATAATTAATCCAAATTAATACACAAACAGTCGAAATAATGACACACAAAGTCATATTTATGATATGAAAATGAAATTAGGATAATTATGGCTAATTTAAACTTTTCCACTCATATTTCAGCTTTTTAAACCTCATATGTCTTATTTATGATTCACCAAAGCATGATTGTTCATATAATAGGCATTAAATATAGCATTTCATCCTTTTTATGCACAAAATAATTTGGTAAATCACGATTAGTTGCACAATGTTCTTTATTATTTGTCTTTTAATATTTATTAATCTTTTACACATCAACATCTAGTATAAGTAATTTAATTGATAAGGTTCTCTTCCCAATGAACTCCATGTACAATCTCATCTGTGCCACTGTTGGCTTCTCGTTCTCGGTCTCGAGCATAAAAATCATCAGTTCATATTACATAACTTGACTTCACCGTACACATGCATGTTCAATAAGTGGACGAGACGTATATGAGTTATCCCTTGTGTTTGTGTCACCAGATCACAAGTGTCCGTCCCTCGAGGCGCTCCGCAACGGTGGAGCAGAAAACACTGCATCATACTGAGATGATGATGACAGCTCGCCCTCTGCTGGTCAGACCCGCTCAGAGGCCGGACAGGATCTATGGGAACAAACACATTCCCAAAGGAACATGAATCCCCTGTCAATGTCAAAGAGTCTAAATGGGGAATACGGGAAAAAGTTACCGGTTTGGCAGGAAATGTAAACGAGTGTGTGTGTTTCAGTCTGAGGAAAAAGGCTTCTCTCTCACACGCATCTGCAAAGTCAAAGAATCTCACAGGATTTTCTGAGGATCCGCTTCTGTCCGGATGATCCCGGTTTTCCCGCTGCTCGGTCTGAACACAACTGAGGCTCGACACGTTCCGGACGCTCACGATGTCACTGAACGTCACTTTCCTGCATTTCAGAAGCTTTCTTTTTTCTGCATAACACTGAAAAGGAAAATGTTTTCATTTTACTGTGGATGTGAGTTATGATACTGTACTCACACACACACAAACACTCAGACACACACACACACACACACACTCAGACACACACACACTCAGACACACACACACACACACTCAGACACACACACACACACACTAAGACACACACACACTCAGACACACACACAAGCTCAGACAAACACACTCAGAGACACACACGCTCAGACATATACACGCTCAGACAAACACACGCTCAGACAAACACACGCTCACACACACACACACACACACACACGCGCGCTCGCTCACACGCACGCACGCTCACACACACGCTCAGACACACATGCTCACACACGCTCACACACACACGCTCACACACACACGCTCACTCACACACGCTCACTCACACACGCTCACTCACACACACACGCTCACACACGCACGCTTACACACGCACGCTCACACACGCACGCTCACACACGCACACACACACGCTAACACACACACGCTCACACACACACACACGCACACGCACGCACACACACGCACGCACACGCACGCTCACACACACGCACGCTCACACACACGCTCACACACACGCACGCTAACACACACGCACGCTCGCTCACACACGCGCACGCTCACACACACGCTCAGACACACATGCTCACACACGCTCACACACACACGCTCACACACACACGCTCACTCACACACGCACGCTCACACACGCACGCTTACACACGCACGCTTACACACACCCGCTCACACACGCACGCTCACACACGCACGCACGCACACACGCACGCACGCACGCTCACACACACGCACGCTCACACACACACGCTCACACACGCTCACACACACACTCTCACACACACACACGCTCACACACACACACACGCACGCTCAGACACACACACACAGTTTTAGTGTTAATCACCTTTCTGACAGCAGGGTCAGGAGCGGCAGGTCTGGTGTTCTCAGGTGTTCTCTCCTGCGCTGATCTCAGCTCAGCTCCTGCCGCAGAAACATCAAATAGAAAATTAAATAGAGCTTCATCAACTCAAACACATACACACACACACACTCGAGTACCTGATGCCATATCTGAGGCCAGGGTCTCCGAGGGCACACGTACAGCAGCCAGGCTGAGGAACACATCAGTAAACCAGCAGTTATCATGAGTTATGCGCAGCCGAGAGACTGAACACACACTGTGTGACATCACCTGAAGAACTCCTCGTCTTCATCCTCGTCAGGCTCTAATGAGAGTTCTGCAGGAAATAAACCAGAATCAGCCTTTCATGCACTGAGACGTCAGTGTGAACTGCTCCGTCCTGAGGGAAACGCACCACTGATGGAGGAGAGGTTTGGCTCCGGCTGAAGCGCGAGGTCCTGAGCGTGACTGAGGTCGAGGAGCGTGGAGTTCTTCACAGCGGGCACCAGCGCCTCTTCGTCTCGCCAGCCTCCAGCTGAGACGCCGTGTGCGGGCACAGCGTGCAGTGCAGACACAAGAGGCAAGCGCTCCATAATGAACTGTACTGAGATCGCTTTGAATCAAGAACTAAAGGAATAAGCGGCTAAAATCGCCATCATTCACTCGTCCTCATGTCTTTGCAAACCCAAATGCTGTTCTTTTTTTCTGTGGACAAAACTAAACATCCAGCAGAATCTTTATGTGCTTTCTTTATAGCAACTGCATCTGTCAAGCAATGACCCATCAGAGTCAATCATTCACCATTCCCTCATCTTTCCCACCGGTCATTCTGACCCCAAATTCTTTTATTTTATTTTTATTGCGTGTTCATCGGAGCCGGGGGACTTTTGTCGCACTTGACCCACAAATACACAAAAAAATGTATGGATTCGAGGAGTTTTGTGGTTGAAATTTTAAAAAGTAACAAACCCTTCCCTCGCGGTCAATTTGACCCGTTAGGAATGATGGAGCGCGAGGAATGCTTCAGCACA
Organism: Meda fulgida; assembly: GCA_030578275.1. Classification (NCBI taxonomy): domain Eukaryota; kingdom Metazoa; phylum Chordata; class Actinopteri; order Cypriniformes; family Leuciscidae; genus Meda; species Meda fulgida. The sequence goes on from CM060636.1 coordinate 31,575,450, forward strand.
CATAGAAAAACCCTAAAAATGCTAAAACTTTACCAAAAAATTATTTTATAATGCCTACATGTGTGTCTGAATGCACACTGAAGTGAACTGACTTCATTTGCTCCATATAGAGCTATAAGCCCATCTAGTGGCTAGAGTCATGAAATATCAGGTTATTATTTATTTTCCAGAGGTCGCAAAGACACACAATGTAAGATATTTTCAGCTGAATTAAAAGGGTTATGAACATTATGATCATGAAATTGTGAGTTATTTTAAATTTAAGTTGAAAGAATGTGAGGAATGTGCTTAAATTACTATTTATTTATTTGTTATTTATTGATAAAATCTAGTGTTTTAAAGGAAAATAAAATTAAAAATAACAAAAAAATCTCCCAAAAAATAATGAAATAAAATAAGCTTTCTGGACAAAAAAAGAAATCTAATTTTAGGGCTAGGGGTCATTTTGACCCGTGTGGGACAGATGTGTAATAAAGTGCGAGGGAAGGATGAAGGTGCATTGGCGTGAAGTTTAGGACCAGCAGTGCTTGGTACAATTCTGAAGTACTCCTAATTTAATCAGAGTTCTCAAACGCATTAATAATACCATCATTGTCAGCTTTGCGAAACTCCTCGATGGATGAAAGCGTCGAGTCCTTGTCTGAAGTCGGAGAATCGACATCCAAGCAATCCAGCAGAAAGCTGGAGACCCCGGAGGGCAGCGTGAGACCTGCCGGAGACAGAGAACGGGTCTCACAGGCCGGAGAGCAAACACAGCCACACACACACTGACCCTGAGCTGCAGAACGCACTGCTGGAGTCGTGGCTGAAGTCCTCGGAGACGCACGCGCTCGACGTGCCCTGCGCAGAACACACGCGGGTACCAGAGGTCCTCAGTGAAAGCAGAGCGTGTACCTCGCCACGATCTCTCCTGCGTCCTGGCGGCAGCGCTCCTCCATGCTCACGTCTTACACACGCGCTCACGGCTCTGAAACTACACATGCACAACATCATTGCATACAGAAACATTGTTAAAAGTTTAACAGAAACATTGTTGCTTAACTGTTTAAATCCTGCCGGGAAGTCGTGTCGTATCTGATCTAATATCTGAATCTGATCTAATATCTGAGCTAATATCTGAATCTGATCTAATATCTGAATCTGATCTAATATCTGAATCTGATCTAATATCTGAGCTAATATCTGAATCTGATCTAATATCTGAATCTGATCTAATATCTGAGCTAATATCTGAATCTGATCTAATATCTGAGCTGATATCTGAATCTGATCTAATATATGATCTAATATCTGAATCTGATCTAATATCTGAGCTAATATCTGAATCTGATCTAATATCTGAATCTGATCTAATATCTGAGCTGATATCTGAATCTGATCTAATATATGATCTAATATCTGAATCTGATCTAATATCTGAGCTGATATCTGAATCTGATCTAATATCTGAATCTGATCTAATAATTGAGCTAATATCTGAATCTGATCTAATATCCGAATCTGATCTAATATCTGAATCTGATCTAATATGTGATCTAATATCTGAGCTAATATCTGAATCCGATCTAATATCTGAGCTTATATCTGAATCTGATCTAATATTTGAGCTTTTCCGCGCCAGTGTCAGTGTCAGTGTTCCGGTGTCAGTGTCAGTGTTCCGGTGTCAGTGTCAGTGTTCCGGTGTCAGTGTCAGTGTTCCGGTGTCAGTGTTCCAGTGTCAGTGTTCCGCGCCAGTGTCAGTGTCAGTGTTCCAGTGCCAGTGTTCCGGTGTCAGTGTCAGTGTTCCGGTGTCAGTGTCAGTGTTCCGGTGTCAGTGTCAGTGTTCCAGTGCCAGTGTCAGTGTTCCAGTGTCAGTGTTCCGGTGTCAGTGTCAGTGTTCCGGTGTCAGTGTTCCAGTGCCAGTGTCAGTGTTCCAGTGTCAGTGTTCCGGTGTCAGTGTCAGTGTTCCGCGCCAGTGACAGTGTTCCGGTGCCAGTGTTCTGGTGTCAGTGTCAGTGTTCCAGTGTCAGTGTTCCGGTGTCAGTGTCAGTGTTCCGGTGTCAGTGTTCCGTGCCAGTGTCAGTGTTCCAGTGTCAGTGTTCCAGTGTCAGTGTTCCGCGCCAGTGTCAGTGTTCCAGTGTCAGTGTTCCGGTGTCAGTGTTCCGGTGTCAGTGTTCCGGTGTCAGTGTTCCAGTGTCAGTGTTCCGGTGTCAGTGTTCCGGTGTCAGTGTTCCGGTGTCAGTGACAGTGTTCCGGTGTCAGTGTTCCGGTGTCAGTGACAGTGTTCCGGTGTCAGTGTCAGTGTTCCAGTGTCAGTGTTCCGGTGTCAGTGTTCCGGTGTCAGTGTTCCGGTGTCAGTGACAGTGTTCCGGTGTCAGTGTTCCAGTGTCAGTGACAGTGTTCCGGTGTCAGTGTCAGTGTTCCAGTGTCAGTGACAGTGTTCCGGTGTCAGTGTCAGTGTTCCAGTGTCAGTGACAGTGTTCCGGTGTCAGTGTCAGTGTTCCAGTGTCAGTGTTCCGGTGTCAGTGTCAGTGTTCCGGTGTCAGTGTTCCAGTGTCAGTGTTCCAGTGTCAGTGTTCCGCGCCAGTGTCAGTGTTCCAGTGTCAGTGTTCCAGTGTCAGTGTTCCGCGCCAGTGTCAGTGTTCCAGTGTCAGTGTTCCGGTGTCAGTGTTCCAGTGTCAGTGTTCCGCGCCAGTGTCAGTGTTCCAGTGTCAGTGTTCCGGTGTCAGTGTTCCAGTGTCAGTGTTCCAGTGTCAGTGTTCCGCGCCAGTGTCAGTGTTCCAGTGTCAGTGTTCCGGTGTCAGTGACAGTGTTCCGGTGTCAGTGTCAGTGTTCCAGTGTCAGTGTTCCGCGCCAGTGTCAGTGTTCCAGTGTCAGTGTTCCGGTGTCAGTGTTCCGGTGTCAGTGTCAGTGTTCCAGTGTCAGTGTTCCAGTGTCAGTGTTCCGGTGTCAGTGTTCCGGTGTCAGTGTCAGTGTTCCGCGCCAGTGTCAGTGTTCCAGTGTCAGTGTCAGTGTTCCGGTGTCAGTGTTCCGTGCCAGTGTTCCACGGTAATGTCAGTGACGTCACTATCCACTGGCACATGCCAATTATTACATTTTCAAATGAGAGATAAATCTTGCATTTTAACAAATTATTTTTCTTATAAACCATGTCAATATCTATAAAAAAAAAACTAGACTTATTATTTAGACCAATATTTTGGGGGCTTATTAGGTACACTTACCCTAATCATATCATATATAATAAAATGTAATTTATTGTTAGTACTGAAAATCTATATTAAATTATTATGGGATCTCCTTTAATGGTTTCAGAATCTATACTTTTTATATTGTACATTTGAATGACAATAGCCTATATTTATTGAATATTTTATTTAACAAAATAAACAGAACACGGTGCAAACTTTGCTAAAGTGATTGTTTTGAACAGGTATAAACTTAGACATTATTAAAAACTACTTTGTATCTAAAATATTTGTATTTGTGTCTTTTGATTGTTTTATGCAGTGTGTGTGTGTGTGTGTGTGTGTGTGTGTGTGTGTGTGTGTGTGTGTGTGTGTGTTAAAAGACCTTGCCACCTCATACTTTTATAAGATTTTTAAACAAAATAAACCACTTTTATGATTTATGTTCACACAAAGTCTGTTAAAAAACATTTCTGCAATCCTACAGTATGGGAGGAGTGAAAAGGACATTTTTCTCACCCAATGTAATCATAGCCACGACTTGTTCATCAGCGTTCAACTCGTATAAGATCATTCCGATATGAGGTTTATGACCAATAATCGAGACAATAAACCGGTTCAATCTGAGCATTTGAAAAACAAAAAGTCATCAGTCCTAACGGTAACGCTCCGAGGTGAGAAGTAACAGCCCAGCTGTGCTGATCGCCACATAATGTTTAAGCTAATAATAATAACAACAACAACAACTCATGAATCGTTGACTCGGCGGCAGGTGTCAGTTAGTAACTTATGAGTATTTATTAACGTTAGTAATAATCCCACCTGTCTTTGCTGCATCCATATCCTTTTAACGCAGAAAGCTGGCGACCTCGACGAGCACTTCGACTGCGTTTAGACCCATGTGTTTGGAAATCTAGGAGTTAAAAATGACATTTAAAACGAGTCGATTAACTTAGTAACGCAGAGTTAGACCTACAAACGCAAAGTCCTCATACTGGAGAATGGCGGAGCGGCTCTCAGCGGCGTCACATTGCGCCCGGTGCTTTTTACTCTGGACGATTTCTTAACAATCATATTTAAAAAAAAAAAAAACTAAACGCGAAACGGTGCAGTTCTTCTTAACCGATCCCCCTTTTACACAACAATCCCCGAAACTATCATCACTACTGAAACGCTGTTGTTACAGTGGGCGTGTCCACGCTCGCTCGAGGACCGTAACCAAGCAACGCGAGTACAACTCTTACTCCACAATAATAAACAAATCGTTTAGCGCTGTGTTTAGTGCTAGTTTAGGATGGGTAGAATAATAATAGATGTGGGGTTAAGTCAAAGTCCTTTTAGGCAAGTCATGCCACTCGGCCGCCATCTTGGCAACGCCTCCGGGCGGCTATTTCGGACTAAAAAGACCAGGCTCCTATCTAAATGAATGGGCAGAGAGTCAGAACTGCACTTTCACTGGTCATCGGGACATAAAAACTGCATGTATAGAAACAGCAGTAAAATATGATAAAAATCGCTGAAAAGTTTGATGACTTTGCCCCCAAAATAAGGTTTAAAACGCCTTTTCCCCCACAGGTTATACTTCACTACGCATGCGCAAGGGTTCTCTCCCTCTCTGACGTGCGCGCGCGGCACGGTTTGAAACACAGTATGTGTGAGCTCTCGCTCGCTCGCTCTAGATTCTGGGAGATTTGAACTAATTTGCGGGCATCAGGGAGCCGCTATCAATATGCGGTAGACATTTGGGATGTCTGATATTTACACAAAGCACACATACACTGCATATCAAATCTGCCGCCTTTTCAAACAGTAACGTATTTTTTCACTGTCGCAAACCTCAACTGTGCGCATGCGTCAGTGGAACCAGACGATAGGCTTAAATGTTTCCCAGCTTGACTGTTAAAAGCAGACGATTGGCTTTCCAGTGGGAGGGGCGGGACATGTGCATACAACCGCCATCTTTGGCATTACGGGTTCCCCTTCAGTCGCTCACGTTCGACGTGACGTCGACGTGGCGACGTAATGGGATCACTTCAGAGAGCCCTATCAACTTCGAGTATCTACAGAACAAGCCAATGAACGTTGCCGTGCGTGAAAGCGTCACGCTCCCCCGCCCCGCAACGCGGGTATAAACAGGAAGCGGGCGCACGCACTCATTGTCTTTCGCTTCGGAGCCGAGCTTGACTTCTGAGCTACAGACTGCTAAATACGGGAAAGGAGAAGGCTCTATCCAGTGCTGGTGTGACGCCGCGATCAGCGGTGGCTGCGAGCATTTTCACAACAGCTGTTTTCACAGCTTGGTTTGTGTGTGTGTGTGACTGTGTCGGTCTCGTGGGCGTTCCTCATTGAGAGTGCACCCCGATTACACTGCGGCCATCCCTGGGTGCTTCAGCACTAAAAGAGCTTTTATTTGATTTTTTCCTGTTTGTTATTTTTTACTAAAAGAGCAACACAAGCGTGACCCTGCGTCCTTTTCAGGATGTCATTCCGCTTGTGCGTTTCTGGATGCGGTCATACCCTGGCGCCAGGCGACGGCCACAATAGCTGCATCTCGTGTTTGGGCATTCAGCATGCTGAGGCAGCTTTTGTGAATAGCTCATGTTCCCATTGCGGGAATATGACTATGATAGCGCTAAGATCGAGACTCGCTTACCTCAAGGGAGGTGCAGTCCCCTCGCCTATGCCCCGATCTAGTGTCTATTCTGGACCTCAGAATAGACCTACTTCTGTGCATGACCAGGGTGATCTGAGGATTACCGTGAGGGCTACCCCGCTGAGGCAATCTTCGTTGGCCCCTCACGCCTCACAAGCGCTACCGCCGTTGGAGCCTCCAAACGAGCGTGCTGGTCCTTCTCTTGGACGACCACTCGTCTCCTTTGGGGCTCCACCTGATGATCAGATGTCGATCGCAGCATCGGAGGGGGAGCTTCGTTCCTCTGGAGATGAGGATTCGGCTGCGTTGCCCCCTTCGGGGCGTGTAGCGTTGCCCGAGTCCGATCCAAAATGGACGGCTATGCTTTCCCGGGCCGCCGAGAAGGTCGGGCTTGTGTGGAACCCTCCACCACGTCCCGAACCTTCCCGGTTGGACGATTGGTTTCTCGGGGCGGGCCGTGCTGGTTCTCAGCGCGCCGCCCCGGTACCTTTCTTTCCGGAAGTGCATGAGGAGCTTACTAGGACGTGGACGCCGGCGTATAGTGCCAGAAGCCGCCCTAGTGGCTCCTCCCTCCTCACCACCCTCGACGGTGGGGCGGCTAAGGGGTATGTGGATGTTCCTCCGGTGGAGCGTGCTGTTGCGATGCAGTTGTGTCCAGCGTCCGCTTCCTCCTGGCGGGGCAATACGCGCCTCCCGTCCAAGGCATGTAAGTTTTCGTCCGGTTTTACGGCGAAGGCTTACAGAGCCTGTGGACAGGCTGCTTCCGCCCTCCAGGCCATGGCGCTTCTGCAGGTCCATCAGGCCCAGGCGCTCATGGACATGAACGAGGGTGGTTCTGACCCAGAGCTCCTCCGTGAGCTCCGTGTGGCAACTGACCTCGCCCTCCGGGCGACGAAAGAAACCGCACGTTCCGTTGGTCAGGCAATGTCCACCCTGGTGGTCCAGGAGCGCCACCTCTGGCTCAACCTGGCTGACATGAGGGACACTGACAAGTATCGGTTCCTGGATGCCCCTCTCTCCCAGGTTGGGTTATTCGGCGACGCGGTCGAGAGCTTTGCCCAACAGTTCTCGGCCGCCCAGAAGCAGGCGTAGGCCATCCTACACATCCTGCCCCGGCGGACCGCTGCTGCTCCCACCTGTCCGCCAGCTGCAGTCCCTCCGTCTACTCGTCGCCAATATGAAGACCGGCTTCTACAGCCCGTACTTCATTGTACCCAAGAAAGGCGGTGGGTTACGGCCAATCTTGGACCTGCGTGTCCTGAACCGGTCCCTTCACAGGCTGCCGTTCAAGATGCTTACGCAGAAACGCATTTTCAAATGCATCCGTCCCCAAGATTGGTTTGCAGCGATCGACCTGAAGGACGCGTACTTTCATGTCTCGATTCTCCCTCGACACAGACAGTTTCTTCGCTTTGCGTTCGAGGGGCGGGCATATCAGTACAAAGTCTTACCCTTCGGGCTGGCCCTGTCGCCCCGTGTCTTCACGAAAGTCGCGGAGGCGGCCATTGCTCCCATGTGCGAGCGTGGTGTTCGCATTCTCAACTACCTCGACGACTGGCTTATTCTTGCCCAGTCGAGAGAGCAGTTGTGCGAACACAGGGACATGGTGCTCAGTCACCTCAGCCACCTAGGGCTTCGGGTCAACTGGGAAAAGAGCAAACTCACCCCCGGGCAGAGGATCTCTTTTCTCGGTATGGAGCTGGACTCGATCAACATGACAGCGCGCCTCACCGAGGACCGCGTCCAGTCAGTTTTGAACAGCGTGAGTACTCTCAGACGCAGCACAGCGCACCACTGAACTTTTTCTGAGGTTCCTGGGGCATATGGCATCTGCAGTCGCGGTAACGCCGCTCGGATTGCTTCATATGAGGCCGCTTCAACCGGCTCCACGGTCGAGTCCCGAGATGGGCGTGGCAGAGCGGCTCGTGCCAGGTCCAAGTGACCCAGCACTGTCGCCAAACTCTCACCTTGTGGTCGGACCCTTCATTCCTGCGGGCAGGTGTTCCCCTAGAACAAGTGTCCAGGCATTCTGTGGTCACCACGGATGCCTCTGCCACCGGGTGGGGGGCCACGTACAACGGGCATGCAGCTTCAGGTCTGTGGACGGGGCCTCAACTGCATTGGCACATCAACTGCCTCGAGTTGTTAGCAGTTCATCTTGCGCTGGGCCGCTTCAAAACGCCGCTACTAGGCAAGCATGTACTGGTCCGTACGGACAGCACTGCGACCGTCGCGTACATCAACCGTCAGGGTGGTCTACGCTCCCGCCGCATGTCACAACTCGCCCGCCATCTCCTCCTTTGGAGTTAGAAGCATCTGAGGTCGCTTCGTGCCATTTATATTCCGGGCCTGCTCAACCGTGCAGCCGACGAGCTCTCACGGCAGCAGGTGCTACCAGGAGAATGGCGACTCCATCCCCAGGTGGTCCAGCTGATTTTCAGGCGCTTCGGGACCACACAGGTAGATCTGTTTGCCGCCCCGGACACGTCTCACTGCCAGTTGTTCTTTTCCCTGACCGAGGGGACCCTCGGCACGGATGCTCTGGCACACAGCTGGCCCCCAGGTCTACGCAAGTATGCGTTTCCCCCAGTGAGCCTTCTTGCACAGACCTTGTGCAAAGTCAGGGAGGACGAGGAGCAGGTCTTGTTAGTGGCGCCGTATTGGCCCAACCGGACCTGGTTCCTGGAACTGGTGCTCCTCGCGACAGCCCCTTCCTGGCCCATTCCTCTGAGAGAGGACCTGCTCTCTCAGAGACGAGGCACCTTGTGGCACCCGCGTCCAGACCTCTGGAAACTCCATGTCTGGTCCCTGGTCGGGACGCGGGACGCGGGACGCTGTCTCCCTCCACCCTTAAAGTGTATGTTGCCGCTATCGCCTCACATCACGATGCAGTTGAAGGTAAGTCACTGGGAAAGCACGACCTGATCGTCAGGTTCCTGAGGGGGGCAAGGAGACTAAATCCTCCTCGCCCGCTCTCTTTACCTTCTTGGGATTTGTCTCTGGTCCTTTCGGCACTTCAGAGACCACCCTTTGAGCCTTTGCAGTCAGCAGAGTTAAAAATTCTGTCCTGTAAAACAGTACTCCTGGTTGCATTGGCCTCCATCAAGAGCGTAGGGGACCTGCATGCATTTTCGGTCGACGAATCGTGCCTGGAATTCGGCCCGGCTAACTCTCACGTGATCCTGAGACCCCGGCCCGGATACGTGCCCAAGGTTCCCACCACTCCCTTTCGGGACCAGGTGGTGAACCTGCAAGCGCTGCCTTCGGAGGAGGCAGACCCAGCCCTGGCTTTTCTCTGTCCCGTCCGCGCTCTGCGCCTGTACGTGGACAGAACTCAAAGCCTCAGGACCTCAGATCAGCTCTTCGTCTGTTACGGAGGTCAGCAGAAAGGGAAGGCTGTCTCCAAGCAGAGGATGGCCCACTGGATAGTGGATGCCATCGCCTTGGCTTACGAAGCCCAAGGCGTGCCTTGCCCGCCCGGGTTGAGAGCCCACACCACTAGGGGTGTCGCTTCTTCTTGGGCGCTGGCACACGGCGCCTCGCTGACAGACATCTGTAGAGCTGCGGGCTGGGCGACACCTAACACGTTCGCTAGGTTTTATAGCCTACGTGTTGAGCCGGTTTCTTCCTGTGTGCTCGCTTCAACCAGCCGGTAACACCGAAGTTCCCGCTCTTGTGTCGGCTTGCTACGCCACTCCCCTCCACATGGAGCGGATACGTGCGCTTTTCTGCTCCAGTCGAGATCCCCACTCAGGCGAACCCTGTAGAGTTCCTCCGTACCCCTTCGGCAGTCAGACGTTGCGGAGCGTCCGACGCCAGGCCTAGTGCTCGTATGCTTGTTTAACTTGTGCTAGGCTGGGTTCAATATGTGGTGATCCCTGGGGCGATCCCATATGCTTATTCTTCCGCGATCAGCTCCCTGCGGTGAGCCCGTGTCTTCCCTTGGCAGACTCCGCTCTGCCGTCACTGTCTGGTGCTGCCTCCCCCTTCTCAGGCTGGAGCCACCCCAGTGACATTCCATATGTTGCACTGCCCCTCTGGCCAGTCCATATGTGTATTCTCCACATGTTACCTCCCTTCGGGCAGGATGTGGCTCCGCAGCATCCCTCTCCCCTGGAAAGGCACGCTTTCCCAGTGTTATCCAAGAGTTCCACTGTGTGGGGTTTAACGGAACAGCAGTGAACTCCCTCTATGCAGGTCTTCCGCCCCAGCCATTTGGGGGTCTGAGAGTCTTCCGTAGGGCGCTGGATGTGGCAGCTACCGTGGCGTTTTCCATGGGATCTCATTACGTCGCCACGTCGACGTCACGTCGAACGTGAGCGACTGAAGGGGAACGTCTCGGTTACTAATGTAACCCTCGTTCCCTGAAGGAGGGAACGGGAGACGTGACGTCCCGTCGCCACGGTTGCTGACCATCGCTGTACGGCCGTCTCAATCTCGGCTCCTCAGCGAAAAACAATGAGTGCATGCGCCCGCTTCCTGTTTATACCCGCGCTGCGGGGCGGGGGCGCGTGGCGCTTTCACGCACGCCAACGTTCATTGGCTTGTTCTGTAGATACTCGAAGTTGATAGGGCTCCCTGAAGTGATCCCATTACGTCGCCAAGTCGACGTCACGTCTCCCGTTCCCTCCTTCAGGGAACGAGGGTTACATTAGTAACCGAGACGTTTTCCCTATATAGTTGTATTGAGGATTGAGTAAGAGGCACGTCTCTATATAAATAGTCTCTGGTTAAGTGTACAATTATTTGTTCTTTATTAAACATAAGTCCAAATGGCATGTGATATTTTAAAATCACCATGAAATCAAAAATGAATTCTTATTTTGCTGTAGACCAATTATACATTAATTGTTTAATCAAATAATTTTTAATCAAAATAACCCTTGCAGCGACAGACCCGATACTTCTCTTTTTTTTTCATCATAAACACAATATTAAAAATGGCATTCATTTTCGATAGTAAATCAAGACACAGCAACTATAAAGAATGTTTTCATCCCAGTAAGTTTGCATGCCTGGTAACTCTTCATATATTTCAATTGTGGAAAATAACTTGTTAGCTAGCTTGTCAATTAATTATTGAATTATTGTCTCCTGTAAGTAATTGTTGACTGTTCTTCAGCTGAACAATGACAGTATTGTCTTATTTTGAGCCGCTTTACAGCAGAATTGGACTCTGTTTGCATCATTGAAACAATCGTATTGTAGAAAGAAGCTTGATGAAGGCTTATCGCCGCTTATTGTATTTATATCATGCAGTTTATAAAGAATAATGATTGATCAAACCAGACAAATTTCCATTTGGCGTTTTAATTCCACATTTCAAAGTAGGCTACAGTAACTGTCATTGAAACATGATGTCAGATCACTGAAATATAAATAACAGAAAAATAAAATATACACACTAAAGAACATGCAGGTTTCCAATTAAATGTTGGTTAAAAAAAATAAAACACAGCCTTAGCCTACAAGAAAATTATTATAACACTTACAACACTTGTTAATAATATAAAGAGGTCAGCTCTGGGATGAAAATAATTACCAGTAAACATTATAACAAGTAATGAGGATATTTGGTACCAAAGAATGTGCAGGATACCAAATAAATCGAGGTATAACATCACATTTACAAGCCATTTCTAACAACAGGAGTGGCAATAATTTAGAGTAAAGCTCTGGAGTAGAATAGACCACTATAATGGAATTGCTGACCTGGGGTACACGTTTTCACTGTGCTGCAATAGGATCTGCGTCTCTTGTATCTGTGATAAACAACTTGACACACATATACATATACAGTCGTGCTCAGAATTAATGGTACCCCTGGTAAATATGATGAAAAATGGCTGTAAAAAATAAATCTGCATCATTTATCCTTTTGATCTTCCATTCAAAATATTGGCAAAAATCTAAACTTTCATTGAAGTAAAAGAATAGAAAGTGGGGGGGAAATCACATTATGAAATAAATGTTTATCTCCAAAACACGTTGGCCACAATTAATGGTACCCTTTTATTAAATACTTTTTGCAATCTCCTTTTGCCAAGATAACAGCTCTGAGTTTTCTCCTATACCTGATGAGTTTGGAGAACACAGACAAGAGATCAGAGACCATTCTTCAAACAGAATCTCTCCAGATCCTTCAGATTCACAGATCCATGTTGGAGCTTCTTCTCTTCAGTTCACTCCACTCATCAGGTCTGGGACGGTCATGACAGAAGCTTCATTTTGTGCTACTTAACACATTTTTGTGTTGATTTTGATGTTTGTTTTGGATCGTTGTCCTGATGGAAGATCCAACCACGGCCCATTATACAATTTCTAGCAGAGGCTGTCAGGTTTAGATTTTTTATCTGTTGGTATTTGATAGAATCCACGATGCCATGCATGTATCTGAACAAGAAGTCCAGGACCTCCAGCAGAAAAATATGACCACAACATTAAAGATGGTATATTAAATTGTACACATGGGGTACTTTTTATCCTTGTGTGCACCAAACCCATCTTGCATGTTTGCTGCCAAAAAGCTATTTGTTAGTTTCATCTGACCACAGAACCCTGTGCTGTTTGAAGGTCCAGTCATGTCTGACAACTGAATTTGCTGGGGTTTGTTTTTGGATGAGCAAGGAGGATTTTTCTTGAAAACCTCCCAAACAACATGTGGTGATGTAGGGGTTGTTTAATTATTTTTTTTTAATAGGCTTTCTGAACCCAAGACTCAACTAATCTCTGCAATTCTCCATCTGTGATCCTTGAAGAGTCTTTGGCCACTCAAACTTTCATCCTCACCATGCATTAAGACAATATAGACACACGTCCACTCCCTGGCAGATTTGTAACATCTTTAGTTGATTGGAAGTGCTTAATTATTGCCCTGATGGTCAAAATGGGGATTTTCAATGCTTTAGCTATTTTCTTACAGCCACTTTCTATTTTGTGATGCTCAACAATCTTTTGATGCACATCAGAACTATATTCTTTGGTTGTATTCATTGTAATGGATGATTAAGGGAATTTGGCCTTCGTGTTTCCTCATATTTAAACTCCTGTAAAACAAGAAGTCATGGCTGGACAATTTCATGTTCCTAGTCACCCTGGTGTGCAAAAAAAAAAGGTAAATATGAATGGGAATATACTTCAGAGATATTTTACTGGTAAACAATTCTAGGGGTACCAATAATTGTGGCCAACTTGTTTTGGAGAAAAACATTTATTTCATAATGTGATTTCCCCCCCACTTTCAATTATTTTACTTCAATGAAAGGTTCGATTTTTGCCAATTTTTTGAATGAAATATCAAAAGGATAAATGATGCAGAATTATTTTTTACAGCCATTTTTCATCATATTTACCAGGGGTACCATTAATTCTGAGCACGACTGTATATATATATATATATATATATATATATATATATATATATATGTGTGTGTGTGTGTGTATATGTGTGTCAAGTTGTTTATCTACAGGTCCTCAAAAAATTAGCATATTGTGATAAAGTTCATTATTTTCCATAATGTAATGATAAAAATTAAACTTTCATATATTTTAGATTCATTGCACACCAACTGAAATATTTCAGGTCTTTTATTGTTTTAATACTGATGATTTTGGCATACAGCTCATGAAAACCCAAAATTCCTGTCTCAAAAAATTAGCATATTTCATCCGACCAATAAAAGAAGTGTTTTTAATACAAAAAAGTCAACCTTCAAATAATTATGTTCAGTTATGCACTCAATACTTGGTCGGGAATCCTTTCGCAGAAATGACTGCTTCAGTGCGGCGTGTCATGGAGGCAATCAGCCTGTGGCACTGCTTAGGTGTTCTGGAGGCCCAGGATGCTTCGAGAGCGGCCTTAAGCTCATCCAGAGTGTTGGGTCTTGCGTCTCTCAACTTTGTCTTCACAATATCCCACAGATTCTCTATGGGGTTCAGGTCAGGAGAGTTGGCAGGCCAATTGAGCACAGTAATACCATGGTCAGTAAACCATTTACCAGTGGTTTTGGCACTGTGAGCAGGTGCCAGGTCGTGCTGAAAAATGAAATCTTCATCTCCATAAAGCTTTTCAGCAGGTGGAAGCATGAAGTGCTCCAAATTCTCCTGATAGCTAGCTGCTTTGACCCTGCCCTTGATAAAACACAGTGGACCAACACCAGCAGCTGACATGGCAACCCAGACCATCACTGACTGTGGGTACTTGACACTAGACTTCAGGCATTTTGGCATTTCCTTCTCCCCAATCTTCCTCCAGACTCTGGCACCTTGATTTCCGAATGACATGCAAAATTTGCTTTCATCTGAAAAAAGTACTTTGGACCACTGAGCAACAGTGCTGCTTCTCTGTAGCCCAGGTCAGGCGCTTCTGCCGCTGTTTCATAATGTCATAATTACATCATGCGCTCACGGCTAGCTCTCCTTTTGGATGGCAAACCGCCTCTCGCCTCTCAGCGATGACGGTCAGATGTGCACACGGCTATCTCTCTTTGCGGCACAAGAGAGCTACCGCTCCCTTACATTCTGTTTATCATGCAGAACCTTCTCCGTGATTCAGACACAACAGCGCAGTTTTCATGCCTGGAATCAACCACGCTGAAACTGTTATCTCTCACTGCAAAAGCTATAAGAGCTCTTCTCTGTCAACCCCCCCCCTGTGGCTCAGTGGTGGATTCTGAGATTCTCGCGCCAGAGACCTGAGTTCGGATCTTGGCTTTCGCTGAATTGTTTTCACGGAGAGGCCTAGGCCCGTTACAAGCGCGCACCACTCATGCCGCACACTATCACTGCAGTCAGTGCGCCCGCTACAAAGCGTGCGCTGCCACAGATAGTCACTGCTCAAGATCCCATGACACTTCTCACAGCTCCCTGTCTAACTCAGGCGGCAGAAGATTTTATTATTGTCAACAGGCCCGCTGCACTGCGCGCGCATCTACAAACAAACGCTGTTGTCACGGCGACCCACATAAAGCACAAAAAGAGTATGTTTCACAATCACAACACACGGGTTCACGGTCCCCCTTCACTAGACGGCCCCCTCCCTGTTGTTACACTGAGTTTCCCCTAGGAAAAAGCCTGTGCAGTCAGTCTAACACTCAGTATGTGCACAAATCACAATGTAAGGGTATCAGGTCCCCCTGTGTTAGGCGGCCCATCCCAATCAGTGTGTCAAACCCTAGCCACACCGGTGCTAGCCTGGCAAGCCATCCCCGATGTGTCGAGTTGGGTCATAAACACTATAAAGCGAGGCTACTCGCTCCAATTCGCTCGCAGAACCCCAAAGTTTCAGGCGGTTATCGAGACTTCAGGGGGGAAAAGCAACGTGGGTCACGTGCTTCGCGCCGAAGTGCAGAATTTATAAGCAAAAGGGGTGATAGAGCTAATCCCCCCTGCGCTAAAACATTCTGGTTTCTACAGCCGCTATTTTCTATTCCGAAAAAAGACGGCAGTCTCAGACCAATACTAGATTTGAGACATTTGAACAAGGCTCTCATGAGATGGCCTTTCAAAATGTCAACTATCAAACACATCCTCATGCAAGTTCGCCCGGGGGATTGGTTTGTTACAATGGATCTGAAAGATGCATACTTTCATATTCAGATAAACCCTCGTCACAGGCCATTCTTGAGATTCGCCTTTGAGGGTCAGGCTTATCAATACACCGTTCTGCCGTTCGGTCTGTCACTAGCACCCCGTACATTCACAAAGTGTATGGATGCAGCGGCCATTTGAAATGCCTGGGTTTCACAATCAACGTTACCAAGAGCAAACTGACCCCCAGCCAGAGCATGGTCTTTCTGGGTACAGTTTTAGACTCTGTGACGATGACAGCGTGACTCACACAAGCCCCTAAAGAAATTTCAGAAACTTCTCGGTCTCATGGCAGCATCATGGTCAGTATTCCGTATGGGATTACTGCGCATACGTCCGCTGCAGCACTGGCTGAAACGCTGTGTACCAACCCATGCATGGCAGTCAGGCAGGAGGAAAGTGTTTTTTACAGACGCATCCAACCTGGGTTGGGGAGTGCTGCACGAGGGCAAGCCTGCCTCCGGCCTCTGGTCGAGTACGGGGCAGAGCTTACATATCAACTTTCTGGAAATAAAAGCAGTTGGTTTGGCCCTGAAAGCATTTCTGTCAAACCTAAAAGGTCACCTCGTCTTAGTCCGCACGGACAACATGTCAGTAGTGGCCTACATAAATCGCTAGGGTGGCATCAGGTCAGGCAATCTGCATGCTATGGAGAGAGACCTCCTCTTATGGGCACAGACCAATCTGAGCTCTCTGAGAGCAGCACATATCCCTGGCATTCAGAATCTGGGTGCAGATATATTCTCACAGGCAACACTCCCCTAGGCGAGTGGTCCCTGAACTCACAGACGGTCAGTCTGATATGGAGTGTATTCGGCGAGGCCGAAATCGACCTTTTCGCATTGAGAACCAACATTCACTGCACAGTGTTCTTCTCAAAGAACCGCCCCCGTTATGCTTTTCCCCCCGTCTCGATGATTCCACAAGTCATCAAATGGGTCAGGGAGAGCGGATGCCCAGTCCTTCTTGTGGCCCCTCTCTGGAAATCCAGGCTGTGGTTTCTGGAGCTGGTTCAGCTATCGGACACAATCCCTTGTTCTTTTCCAATGAGGAAAGACCTCCTCACACAAGCCAACGGGACAATATGGCATCCTTGACCCGACTTTTGGGCCCTCCATGTATGGCCCCTAAACGGGTACCCAGGGACCTTCCTGAGAAGGTCTTAAGCACTATCTCTGAAGCCAGGGCCCAGTCTACTCGCCGCCTTTATGGTTTGAAGTGGTCGGGTTTTTCCAGCTGGTGCTCGAAAAATCGTTTTGACCCAGAGTCATGTGAGGTGTCTGTGGTACTCTCCTTCCTGCAGGAGCTCTTGGACGCGGGCCACTCCCTGTCCACACTCAAAGTGTACGTGGCAGCCATTGCAGTACATCATGCTGGCCAATCACGAGGAAGAAACAACCTGGTGGTATGGTTTCTAAAAGGTGCTAGGAGGATTAACCCCTCCAGACCTCCTTCTGTGCCGCCTTGGGACCTCTCCACTGTCCTTGGGGCTCTGAAGGGTCCGCCCTTTGAACCGCTCCAGTCGGTTGATCTTAAACCTCTCTCGCTAAAGACGGCTCTCCTGTTGGCACTGGCATCTATCAAGCGAGTGGGAGATCTGCAGGCTCTCTCAGTGAGCCCTTCATGTTTAGAGTTTGGACCAGATGACTCCAGAGTTATCCTCAAACCCAGGCATGGTTATTTACCCAAAGTGCTCTCAACGCTGTTCAGAGCACAGGTTATTACATTAATAACCCTTCCCCCTTCTGCCGAGGATGGGGAGGTTAATCTTCTCTGCCCTGTTAGAGCGCTGAGAATCTATCTGGAGCGTTCTGTGTCTTTTAGACAATCAGAACAGCTTTTTGTCTGCTTTGGTGGCCAATCTAGGGTGATCCAGTCACTGTCTAGATGGATAGTCAAGT
Source organism: Meda fulgida (assembly GCA_030578275.1). Classification (NCBI taxonomy): domain Eukaryota; kingdom Metazoa; phylum Chordata; class Actinopteri; order Cypriniformes; family Leuciscidae; genus Meda; species Meda fulgida. The sequence continues at coordinate 31,592,759 of CM060636.1, forward strand.
CAAGTCAAGTATATTTATATAGCGCTTTTCACAATATAGATTGTATCAAAGCAGCTTCACAGTATCAATCAAAATAACATAACAGTGTTTGTTTCTTAGTGGAAAAAACATCCACGTTTGGTAGGACTGATCAATGGTATTAATGATTGGTTAATTAATTTGAATATCCCCAACTGAGCAAGCCAAAGGCAACAGTGGCAAGGAACCGAAAAACTCCATCAGGTGACCTAGTGGTGTCCTAAAACTCCATCAGGTGATCTAGTGGTGTCCTAAAACTCCATCAGGTGACCTTCTGGTGTCCTAAAACTCCATCAGGTGACCTACTGGTTTCCTAAAACTCCATCAGGTGACCTACTGGTGTCCTAAAACTCCATCTCCTAAAACTCCTGGAGAAAAAAAACCTTGGGAGAACCCAGGCTCAGTCGGGGGCCAGTTCTCCTCTGGCGTTTATGAACTAGAGGCCGGATTTACAGTAACTGTAAGATGAAAAATGTATATGAATGCCTGGCTGAAGAGATGCGTCTTTAGTCTAGTTTTAAACTGGGAGAGCGAGTCTGAGCAACGAACAATATCAGGAAGGCTATTCCAGAGCTTTGGAGCTAAATGCGAAAATGCTCTCCCTCCTTTGGTGGATATGGATATCCTAGGTATGACCAGAAGCCTCGAATTTAGTGATCTTAAAGAGCGCGATGGATTATAGGGCGATAGAAGATCCGATAGTGGATGCCATTTCTATGGCTTATACCTCAGTGGGTCAGGTTTGACCCATACGTATCAAGGCCCATTCGATCAGAGGCATGGCTTCGTCATGGGCTTGGTCATCTGGCTTTCTTATTCAAGATATTTGTGATGCAGCTGGCTGGTCCTCGCCTTCCACATTTATAAAGTTTTATAATATGGAGGTGCCTTCCCTGCAGGCGAAGGTGCTTTCGGTATGATTAAGGCCCAACTGTGTCCGGTCTTGTCTAAAAATATTAATGTGCACAATCACATACATATAAAACTCGCTTTGGCCGGTTGTATTTTCCTTTACTTATAATCCCGACGGTGTCTGGTTTTATTAGAATATTATGTTGGTTTGTTACTGACACGTATATATTATTATAGACCCGACGGTGTCTGGTCTGTTATATATACTTGGTTTTCTGGCTTGTTCTGTGACCTCAGGGGTCCTGAGTTGCAGTGGCAACCAGTTACTTAGTGCGGCGTTTTGCATGGCGTCCCCACTGTGTATAGCTACGCAATACGAAGTGACCGTTCGAAAGGGAACTACTCGGTTACTATCGTAACCTCGGTTCCCTGAGAGAGGGAACGAGTATTGCGTAGCCGGCCGCACTATAGGAACCTGGCGAGTTGTCGCTTCAGTCGTTAAACCTGCTATAATGGCGAATTCGGGGGAATATTATAGGCTAAGGCCACGCCCCCTTGGCAGGCTCTGACGGGTAATGACGTAGGGCTAGCTCGTTGGTCGCACGTCAGAGGCGCCCGCGCCATTGGATGTGCAGTTGCCGCAGCACAGCCTATGAGCGAGCCAGACACTCACTGTGCTAGCTGTGCAGCTACAAATGCGTTTTACATATAAGCTTCAGTAAATCGAGGAAAAGGAGTTTCCCCCTCTGCGTATAGCACGCAATACCCGTTCCCTCTCTCAGGGAACTGAGGTTACGATAGTAACCGAGTAGTTTTCAGCTCATTGTTCTTTTCTCATTTGTAGTCTGATGACATTGAACATATTGTTAATACATTTTGTATATTATACAAAGTTGTATGTCATAAAAATGTAATCTCTGTATGTTTTGTACAAATAAAAAAAATTAAAATAAATAAATAAATAAAGTAGACTTTTGAGCTGTAAGCACGTCCCAGCCGGGTTCGTCACTTAATGGAAACATTTCCATTGTGGTCTGTGTTATTTGCAGCGCATTTCTGTGTTTGGTTGTGTTGTGAGTATTTGGAGCACACGTGTCGTGAAACTGATGAAGATGTATTCTTAATTTGCAGGTGTTTTTTTCTATATGCATATGTTTTTTTCTATATGCATTTGTCTTCTTTAGTTGCAGCGCGTTGAGCTCTCTCGGCCACCGTAGTAAAGCTCAGGAAGTGTGCACATCTTTATCTATTGAGTAATGTTTGAATTACGATACTGTTAAAGCTGTTGTTTTATGAGCATACGAATTAGTACCTGAAGCTAATCGCCAGAGATTCAGAAACCATCAGAAAATTACCAGTCAAACATTTGGCGAGTTTTCTCGCGAGAAACTGTGTTGTTTGACAAATGGTGTGCAGCAAGCAGAGTTACAACATTTGAGCAATTACGCGAACTCTTGTTGCTAGAGGATTTTAAAAGTTGTGTTTCAGAGAACATTGTTGTTTATCTGAATGAACAGAAGGTCTTGTCCGTGATTAATGCCGCTGTGTTAGCAGATGACAGATGTCTGTGTGTAGAGAGAAACACGTTTATCTGTTGAGTTTCCTGTGCGAAACAGCTCAAGGGTTTTTTAAGGGTAAGAGAAAAGGAGAGAATAGAGAGGCAGCCTCGAGTGGGTTTCGTAATACACATGTGGCTCGTGAGGGAGAGCGGCGAGCCAGGACATTTGATTGCAGATTGTAAGCGCTGGAATCAGAGAACAGTTCTGCTCCCTCTGCGTTTAATCTATTAATACGCACACAAACTTATACTGCCCATTTATTATGAATGGTTCAGCATCGCTCTCAGGTGAGCAGGGAACTTTGAAGCTGGTTACAATTTTGTGAGATACTGGTTCGGTTCAATCCTTTATTGTTGAAAGCGCAGTGTATTTCTCAGAACAGTCGTACTGCGGATCAAGTGTGTTACTCCGTGGCATTGAACTCGGCTGTGTTAAAGTTCCCTTGCACTCCGTTTATCTCAAATCCGGTCTCTTCACGGGAGTTGTACGTTTGGGAGTACATGCTCAGCTTCCCATAGAAGGAGCAGGTCTGATATTAGGCAATGGTACTGCTGGTGGTAAGGTGTTTCCTCAGCCCACTGTTGTGGACAAGCCACAGTGTCTGTGTTGTGAAGAGGTTGATGTGGGTCAACAGTTTCCTTCTGTCTTTCCTGCTTGTGCGGTAACCCGTGCTCAGAATAGAAAGTTTGATGAGGTTTTAGATGTGTCTGAAATAGGGCTGCACGACGGGGAAAATGTCATATTTGCGATTATTGAGGTCAATATTGCAATTGCGATATAATAAACAAATGGTTTCATGAGTCAACTTGCTTGGTTCTCAAGGAAAATGCACACACAGATTAGTGATAATGCTGAAATGTGTATTTCTCAACTCAAACTGGCAACAACACCTAAATGATTGATAACATCTATAATGATCAATAAGCCATTGATGTCTGGATAAAAAGGCCACCAATTTTTTTTTTCTTAATGATAAAAATGAATTATAGCCATCCAACATTACAGTGATTCCGTTATCACAATTGAAAGCATTTACTAGGGTTCAAAAAATATAAAAGCTTTTAATTTAAGTGCACTTCAAACAATACTCACATAAACCCATAAAAAATAGGGTTTTATTATTATTATTATTATTATTACCGTCGGTGTATGAATGAGTGTGTGAATGGGTGAATGTGAGGCAATATGTACCATTATTCTGCTAGCCTAGGACATACAGAAAGTGAATATAGTTATCAAACAGTTTGCGCTGTATAAATTATAAATGGACTAATACTTATTAAAGTTACAAAAGTTCTTTAGTCAAAAGCAGTGAGTAATTTTCTCTGTTCCCTTTGTTCTTTGATTAACTTTACTGACAGAGCTTTATTGGCTGCTGTCCCTTTAAGAGCCGCTGTTGCTGACCGAGACGCGGATCTCACACACGCCTCATTCTCTCACAACTCTTCACGTCCATCATAAGACTGCTCTTCTGTTATAAAGATACTCGACAAAACGACATTTTGGTATAATTGTGTGTGTTATTGTTCATTCTAGCATGAAAGAGAACTGTATTCTGGCGTGCGGTCTGTGCATACGCACGATACTAGTGCGCGTCTTTTTGTGAGTGACAGTCAGGACATTCACAGGCAGCGCGATCTCTTTTTGTCTTGTCGCACATTAAATTGGTTTAAAAAAATCATTTGCATGAATAAGAGCGGGATCATGTAACTCAGGCCAAAGAATGACAAAAGATAACAGATGCTACGTTAACATAGCCTGGTAATACCAAACTCTGCTACTTCGCTTTGCTTCGTACACAGAGTCTGGCATGGCATAATTGAAAAGTGTTTTCTTTCTCGCTGAGGGGCGATTGTCTGAAGTATAAAATCATTGGTTACCCGTAAGCCAATCACATAACGTCTGGTTATGACGTGTGTTATTCGCCAGCTCAGCCGCATCAAACGTCCACTGTAAACACATGTATGATGTGAAAACAAAACCATCGAGCGAAATACCGGAGTGAACATGGCAGACCGAGTTTTGCTGCCTCAAACCTGATCCTCCATGAGTGCAACCAAGAGGGACACAATCACAACCATCGCCTTCCCGGCCTTTGGCCTCCCCAGTTTCTCGCTGACGATCGGTAACAGTTGATAAATTAAACTTTTCCCAAAACCTGTCGGGAGTCGGGCCCCAACATCACCTCCATTCAAAATGTTTAACAAACACTCTTCTTGTTCGGGCTTCAGTTTGCAAATGCCGAGAATATTTTCCACAACAGAGCGAATTGCATCCCGTGTCTCCATATCCGCGGTCGTTTTCGATTCCCTAACCTAAAATACAATCTTAAACTCGGTGCTTAGCGTCTACGTCACGGCTCTCAGCCCGCCCTCTGTTCATTGATTGACCGGCTGTTTTCAGGCCGGAGGAAAACTGAAAGACATGTCGATGTCTCAGACTGAATACAGAAGCGAACTGAAATAGAGCGGAAGTAAGAAGTCTGACGTAGTCAGGCTAGCGTTAACAGCCCTAATTATTCCATATAAAATTGCAGCATTTTGGCTATACATCACGATTGCGATATGATTAATCACGCTGCACTAGTCTGAAACGTTTATGATGGATAAAGTTGACAGAAAGGAATATGTGCAAGATGTTTCTCCTAATGTGTGTTTTTGACCAGGCTGTTGCAGTCCAGTTTGAGTCTATGCTTGGAACTGGGAAAGAACAGCTGTCGATTGGGCAGAAAGCTGACATGTCTCTAGTCAAGTGTCTCGCTGAGGCTGTACACAAAGATGAAGTAGCAGATAAGGGTTTGGCTTACGTCTGGGAGGACAGAGTGCTTATGCGTAAGTGGTCTCCATCAGAGAAGGATCTGAGCTGGAAGACTGTGTTGCAGGTAGTGGTCCCTCATAATTATCATGAACAGATGTTGTGTTTAGCTCATGATCATGCTCTCTCTGGCCATCTGGGAGTAAACTAGACTTTCAGTCGCATTATTCGCTTTTTTTTTCTGGCCTGGCTTGAAAAAAGCGGTTTCAGAGTACTGTTGTTCATGTCATGTGTGCCAGCTAGCTGGTAAACCTCATCAGGGAATTCCTAATGCTCCTCTTCATCCTATTCTGATTCTCTCTGAGCCATTTGAGAGAATTATTATTGATTGTGTCGATCCGCTACCCAAGATTAAGTCTGGATATCAGTATTTGCTGACTCTAATGTGTGCTGCTACTCAGTACCCCGAGGCGATTCCTATGCGTACAATTAGAGCTAGAAATGCGACTAAAGAACTGATCAAGTTTTTCTCTACATTTGGTATTCCCCGAGTTATACAGTCGGATCAAGGTACCAACTTTACCTCCAAGCTGTTTTCTCAGGTTCTGGACTGTTTGTCTGTAAAGCATAAACTTTCTAGCGCTTACCATCCAGAGTCACAGGGAGCACTAGAACGTTTTCATCAGACCTTTAAAAGTATGTTGCGTGCGTACTGTTTTGAAAGATTGGGATGAGGGTGTTCCCTTGGTCATGTTTGTGGTACAGGAGACCGTTCAGGAATCCTTAGGTTTCAGTCCTGTTGAATTAGTGTTCGGGCATACCGTTAAAACTGTTTTGTGAACAATTGCTGGCAGAGACAACCCCCCAAACTTGAGTTTGTGACCCCCTTGAGTATGTGAACTCGTTCAGAGAACGCCTACACCGAGCTCGTGAAGAGTTGGGCCGCACTCAGATTAAAATGAAAACCAAAAGAGTGTTTATCGAAGTTTTCAGGAAGGTGATTTGGTGTCCTCTTTCTTCCTCTTCCAGTGTCGGCATTACAAGAAAAATGTTCAGGTCCCTACACTATCAAGCTGAAATTCAGTGACACCGATTATGTCATTATTACTCCTGACAGAAAACGAAAGACCCGAGTGTGTCACATTAATAGGCTTAAAGCCTATGTAATGAGAGATGTAAGTCAGAGTATGCCAGTGCTCCCATCTCTGCTGCTACCACAGCTGTGTACGGTCCTAAAGGGAGGACGGGCTTAAGATGCGAGAGGTATCGTGTGCTCGGTTGGACAATTCAAAGCTTTTAGTGAATTTAAAGTCCCATCTGTTTTACTTAAGTGAAGCGTGTCAAAGTGATATTATTACACTCATTAAAAAGTTCCCTGCTCTTTTTTCTGATGTGCCTAGTCAAAGCACAGTGTTGGAGTATGATATTGATGTGGGTGATTGGTCTCCTATCAAGCTAAATTCCTATCGCGTAAACCCCATCAAGAGAGAAATAATGCAGGAGTCTGCATACTTGGTTTTTGCAGTGCCAAGTTCCAGTTCATGGAGCTCACCATGTCTACTGGTGCTTAAATCAGACTGGAAATTTCGATTCTGCACAGATTACCACAAGATAAATTCCATAACGAAACCTGATTCCTATCCTTTACCGAGGATGGATGATTGTATTGATAGGGTTGGCGCTGCAAAGTTTGTGACTAAGTTCGACTTGTTAAAAGGTTCATGGCAGGCTTCAGAAATCTCGCCTGATCACTTCCTGCAATACAAGAGGATGGCTTTCGGGATGCGAAATGCTCCCGCCACTTTCCAACGCCTTATGAGGATAGTGCTAGCTGGGTTAGTAAACTGTGAGGCATACCTGGATGACATTGTCGTTTATTCATCTGACTGGGAACCGCAGCTAACAAGTCTGTATTCAGTTTTTTATCGACTAAGTGATGGATCTCTTACATTGAATCTTGACAAGTGTGAGTTCGGTAAAGCTGTCGTGACATATCTTGGGAAATGTGTGGGTCAAGCATGAGTGCGTCCTGTCAATACAAAAATTGAGTGCATTGTGGATTTTCCAGCTCCCAAAACGAAACGAGAGCTGCATCGTTTCTTGGGAATGACAGGATATTACCGTCCTTTTTGCAAGAACTTTGCTGAAGTTGCGTCACCCCTTACTCACTTACTGAGTCAATGTAACGTTTTTGATGCGGTTAAAGCGCTGATGTGTAGTGCCCCAGTTCAGGCAGCTCCAAATCTGTCACAACCATTTAAATTGGAAGTGGATGCGAGTGCGGTGGGAGCAGGCGCAGTCCTTATTCAGGAGGATGCTGTGGGAATCCATCACCTGGTATGCTATTTTTCAAGGAAATTTACGAAATCGCAGCAACATATAGCACAATCGAAAAAGAGGCTCTTGCGCTGTTGCTTGCACTCCAGCATTTCAAAATGTATCTTGATGCTTGTAATGTCCCCAATGTCTTTCCGTTTCGAATGTCAAATTAAAATCAAAGACTGATGCGCTGGTCTCTTTTGATACAAGGCTTTAGTTTGGAAATCCGGCACAAGAAGGGGTGTGAGAATGTGCTTCCTGATGCCTTGTCATGTGGGCCATGCAAACTTGGGGATTAAGAATTGTTTTGTGGTTACAAATAATGATTTGTAATTTTAAGGGTAGGGGTGTTACGTTTGTGACGTAATGCAGCTACGCTGTTTCTGTTGTTGTTTCTGCTGTCTCCTTCTCCTCCTTTAGGACTGAATGCAAGGCTGTTGCTGGTTGGAGCAGAGAAGAGGCCTGGACTATAAGTTCCCCGGGATTCCTCTGGAGGGAGCTCTCTACTCTTTGACTGCACTTTTAGTACTGTGTGTTAGCTGGTGAAAATGTAGCACACTAGATTGTGATGTATGTGCTCTTCTTTGAGTTAAGAGAGTGCTGTTAGCCACTTTTGATGCAGTGTGATCTGTTCCTAAGAACATCAGTGCCCTAATGATCCTGATTATTCGAGAAGCCGTAGGGGGTGAGCGCCTTGTTTTCTTTGTAGGCCAAAAGGCTGTTACTTGTCTCCTGTTTATTGGGTTAGATAAGGAGATGCAGTACGTTATTGTATGTTTTGTTTCTTTTATTTTTGATTCATAGGGAAGATAGTTTTTTTGTGGGAAAGGTAGTGTCTGTTGGTTTATTGTTCTGGCATTAGCTCACCCCTGAAGATTTTGCTTCTAATCTTTTCTTTGTTTGTTTGACTCTTTCTTTTCCAGATTGTTTTGTAAAAGTTAAAGTATACCGCTCTGAAAACAACCAAGGGAGCAAGACACTAAAATAATATAAATGGCTAACTAAGAAGTGTTGTTTTGTTATCTATGTTACACTCTGACCTAGACCAGGGACCTTAACAAGACATATAAGTCTGTAATATCTTTGTACGCACATTTTCATCACAGAGTTTTTCTTTGTTAAACAAAGATGTTTTATTTGGTCAGCACAACTTTGATAAAGATGTAAAGGAGCAATATTTTTTGATAAACTTATTTATTCTTCTAGTGAAATTTTTCTTACACAAATGTAAATTCCAGGGTGCTAAGCCCTACTTTTTAATTTTTTGTAAGGAACTTAAATCGTATGTGGACACACTCCTTACATTCAGCAGATCTAAACCCCTTAAAACTGTCTCACTGTGTCATTTGTATGATGTTTTCCTGATTTCGTAACCTGTAATTGTACTCTCAATTGTATTTACCCCTAGCATTGATTATGTATGTTCTTAGCAATAAAAAACAACAACAAAGAAACTGCTCTGGCTGCGTCCTCCAGCTTCTCTCGAATCGCTCTCGCGGGACTCTGATGCCATACGTCAGTCACGTGGCGTCGGTGCTGTATCAAGTCGGACAAAATTCCTCACCGGCATGCACTGCTTCAAGCCAGCCACGGATCGGGCTGTGTAGAGCTGTGTGAAGTCCAACAAGCCTTTTTATCTGGGTCATCCTGCAGATCCTCCCAACTCTACTCTGGCTTCTCCCATTTCCTATTTTCCGGCTCCTCCCATCTCTACTCTGGCGTCTCCCATCTATGCCCTACCTCCTCCCATCTATGCCCCGGCTCTGCCCATCTATTTCCCGGCTCCTCCCATCTATGCCCTGGCTCCTCCCATCTATGCCCAGGCTCTGCCCATATATTTCCTGGCTCCTCCCATCTATGCCCTGGCTCCTCCCATCTATGCCCCGGCTCTGCCCATCTATTTCCCGGCTCCTCCCATCTATACCCTGGCTCCTCCCATCTATGCCCCGGCTCTGCCCATATATTTCCCGGCTCCTCCCATCTATGCCCTGGCTCCTCCCATCTATGCCCAGGCTCTGCCCATATATTTCCTGGCTCCTCCCATCTATGCCCTGGCTCCTCCCATCTATGCCCAGGCTCTGCCCATCTATTTCCCGGCTCCTCCCATCTCTACTCTGGCATCTCACATCTATGCCCTGGCTCCTCCCATCTATGCCCCAGGTCCGCCCATATATTTCCCGGCTCTTCCATCTCTACTCTGGCTCCTCCCATCTACGCCACGGCTCCTCCTACCTTCATCTCCTCCCTGATCATCAGATATCGTCTTCCTCTGCCTGCTCCTTATCCTCCTCAGTTTGGACTGTTTTACAGCGCGAGGGGGAGTTATGTCACAGTCATGTTTAGTTTCTGTCTAAGGGTCTGTTTAGGGGTCTAAACTGAGAAGTTTTTGCTTTGAGTTTTCCGCGTACAGACGACACCATCATCAAAACGATCCCAATTCACACGGGTCCGCGAAAACGACAGAAAACGCTGTATTCTGCTGCCAGGACACTAGATGACGATGTAACACTATAGACTGAACACGTAAATCGCATGTGTATGACGTCATCGTGATTACGAGATTCGTATTTTTGCTGTTTACACGAATACCGTTTTCAAAAACTTGCACTCTGAGACCTGTTTTAAAAACTTTGCGTTTTCAGACACCCAAAATGCCGTTGTCATGGAAACGAATGGCCAAAACGCATAAAAAGCTTTACATTTTTAAATGTAAACAGCCCCTTAGTTTTAATCGTCATCATTTGCCTGTGTTCTAGTCATTCATTAGTTGTCATGGTTCCTAACTGGTTGTCACCTGTTCCCTGTTCCTCCGGCGTATTTAAGGCTTTAGATCTCCTCTGTTCAGTGTCTTGTGTTAATGTTATGTTGAAGTGTAGTGCCTGAGCTATCTTCATGCTCATTCAAAGCTGATTGTGCAAGTTAAGAAGAAACGTTTTTCCAGTAACATTAATAGAATATTCTTTCAAAGCTTTCTGGCCTTTATTAGTATTACCTCACAATCATTATACATTGCTCATTGAATGTTTTTTTTTCTGAAGGGCTTGACTTTTTTATGTTATTGTTTCATAATGTTCAAAGAACATTCAAAAGTTACGTTCCCATAATCTTTGAAGAATAATAAAATGGAATGTTCCGTTAACATCCCATAACCAAGATTTTTTTAAATGGCCGTTCAGTGAACATTCAGAAAAGTGAATGTGAACATTACCAAACCGTTCGAATATATTTGTGTTAGCTGGGTGTCTACATTACTCCCTGCTTGCAGACTAAAAACATCTCTAACAGCCTAACAACTTCACTGAAAAACCTAATCCTTTAATTCACCCAAATAATAAAAAGATCAAAGTAAAAAAACTCACACACAGAAAAAGAGAGAAAGAAATATGTTTGAAAAGTTGTGTCAAAAGGAAAAATGTATTGTTACATTGAAAATGAACCGCATCATATTTTACAGAATATGTTATAAATTCCAAAAGTTATAAAAAGTTCTGCCTTTTTTACAGTGGAAAACAAAAGTTAGTTTACAGAGCTTTTATAATCCCTCATAATCATTAATAATTCTTATGCTTATGATCCATCATAAGCGTTCAGACTCATATTCCTCTTCACATTTACTGTTGGTTGAACTGCAAGTAGAACGCCTACTTTTACACCTGAAAAAAAAAACAGGTATAATTATTTACAGTGCACAACAAAAGTGAGTTCATCCCTGTGCAATAACACACAAATGTCAAATAATTGAAGATTGTATCACTTCTCAATAATTATCTTATTTCCTATTTAAATAAAATAGGATAATATAGAAAAAACAGGCTCCAAAGTAGAACCTGATATTATTGAGTCCATCTGTGATTTACATTGCATGAACATGGTTATGAAGTATTTGCGTTAACAGACCCACATGCAAATACGTTGGACACACCCACATTTAAAGGATGGTCAAATGTCATCACTAAATGTGTAGTCACTAAACAACACTTCATTTCATTTTTCTGGGTACTGTAAAGTCTGCATGTGTTTTTATACCAGCAAGTCTGTAGTAAATTTGGCAGATATGTAAAGTCCTGCTAATGCTATAGCAAACAGCAGGAGGCGCAGCTCGTATCTGTCTTACCAAACTAAAGTCTGCATTTGACTGATAGTCTCGGGTAAAGGAGATCCAAAACTCTCCGGAAGAAGAAGGTACAGCAACCCGAAGAGGACATTCAGACTGCCGATCAAGATGTACGGCAAAGAGTGGTAGAAGCCTCCTGTAGCACAACGACACGACTCTTGAACAGATGCTTTTGATGGCCATGTTTGAGAAGTTATGGACAATACACACATCATATATTTAGGTTTTTAACTCTTTCCCCGTCTTTTAAAATAGTACAGCATCTTCAGCATCTACGCACAATTCAACTAACACCAAACATTAAACAGCATATGAATGAAAAGTGCTAATGTTACCGAGTGCAGAGGAAACGACGGTGTGGAGGGACTCGATCTACTGCATCTGTTTGCATCATCATCTGAACCTTTCTTCACTGTTTGCTGTCACAGTCTGTTCTGTTCTATTTCAGTTATCGTGGACATTCATATTTTTATTATTATTATTGATGTACAGCACTTTGGGAAACCTCGGTTGTATTGAAATGTGCTTTATAAATAAAAAACAATTCTGCTCTGGCTGAAATTCAGAAAATTGGTTGAAATATTTTGATAATTCCTCAGTAAAACTCTTGTTGGACCCCAACGTTCCTCAAAATATCTATGTTAAAATACATACACACATGGGTTTGAAATGACATGAGGGCGAGTAAAGGATGAGAGATGTTCATTTTCAGGGGAAACAAATTCTTGCTGGTTTTGAGAACAGATTGCCTGTGGGCCAAATTATTTTCTTCCTCAGTATTTTTGTCATTTTCCAGTACAGATATCTAAACAGTCTTAAATCACGAGACACTCACTACATGGCTGGTTTAGAGTTGAGATAGAAGAGACTATAGACCTAAGTAGATGAAGTATGGTGCAGAAAGGCTGCCCACCCGGGATGCCATGGAGCAGGTTCCTAAAGCCGTGCCCCTCACAACGGTGGGGTAAAGCTCAGCAGTCGCTGGGTACACGATCGAAAACGCTGCCGACAGACCGAACTTTCCCAGCATCACCAGAGCAATGGTAACAGAACTCATATCTACAAGTTAAAAGAGACAAAACATAACATCCAGAGTTGACCAAATACTGCAAAAGATGATGCTCTTCCTCAGAATTTCTGCCTTGTTTTCCAGTAACATTCTTAAAACAAGATAAATGACTCGAGATATATTTTCTGAAAAATGTGTTCAAATCAAGTGAGTTTATGCTTAAAATGACAACAGATATCTGCCAATGGGGTCAGAAAAAAACAATTCAAAGGGAGTTAATATGTGATTTTGCTTCTCAGGTTACTGCTTGATTGATTGTTTATTTGCTCATAGTTTAATGTTATGGCTATATTCATGGTAAGAAAAATGTGAAAAATACAAAAAAAATCTAATAAATTTTTTTAATGACAAGTAAAAAAAAAAGTGAGGTTTTTAAAGTTTTCTCAATAAATGTATCTTGATTTAAGAATGTTTAGATATTTGCTCTAGAAAACAAGACAGAAATGCAGAGGAAGAACATCAAACACATCATTAGACAATCAAATCCTCATAAACATGCTGTCATGCCAAAGTCTGTCAGAAAGTCCAGCAAATGCTGACCTTAAATTGGTTTAACCCTCAGGCTGTGTTCTGGTCATTTTGACCCGGAGAGGATGTTCTTTTTGCCAAAAATTAGTTAATATATATATATAATAAAGTTAATATTATCGCATTGGACTAAAACTTACTGACTTTACTCAACAACTACTTACTCAAAATTGATTTCATTTTTGGTATTTTTTCCCATTTTGTTACACTTGTTCCAGGTCAAAAATGAGCAACCTACAAAAATAGCTTATATATTGCTCGTTATGCAATTTTATCACCAAATATTATCACATTATATTTGATCTAGGTATGGATATGAATAGCTCACTTGAGCTAGATGCGAATGTGCTTTCTCTAAAAGAGTCATCCGATCTAGCAAACAACGCTCTGAGCTGGAGAGGTCCTTGAAGAAACCATATTCAGCTCGTATTCATACTTTTCAGCATGCGAATTACGTGAACGTTGAGAGGATGAGAGATCACGGTTATGGATATGTTGGGATGGGTACAGAGAACCGGTATTTCTATGTAACTATATTTGTAATGTATATTTTATCTATAAAGTGCAGTGTTATTTGATTTCAGTTTCTATACCTGAATACCTGAGGATCTTAAAACACTGTTTATTTCAATCATATCTTTTGTTCAGTTGTATTTATTTGTTGCAATTCTTTTCTTTTACCTTATTGGAATTGAAATTAGGAATCGATAAGAATCGGAGTCGGAATCGTTCAAATTCAAACGATACCCAACCCTAAAATGTGCTTTGTTATGTGCCTTTTGCTGTTTGCTTACAGGCATTTGTAAACTGCAGTACTAAAGTTACTATAAGCAGTATCAGTATCGATAAAATTGAAAGATACCCATCCCTATGGATATGCCTTCCATGGAAGATGCGCTCGCGAGCTATCTTTCTACGGGAGAAACATGGATGTTGAAGAATCCAGTCCTGTCATCAAAGCCATTGAGGGTTACATTGATGTTGAATGGCAGGGCGTACACAGATGCGGGTCAGGACGGTGGGGCTTTACACACAAGCGTACCAGGCGGACTGGCTTGATGATGTGGATGACGGCAGGGCCTTTCCCCTGAAGCGGTCGCTGAGCGGCGCCGAACCACAGATCTTGCTCTCCGGGCCACCAAGCAAACCACTGCCGCTGTCGGCCGGTCGATGGCAGTGGTCCCCACGGAGAGACGTCTGTGGGTTAGCCTGGCTGACATTAGGGTGAAAGAAAAGCGCTTTCTCCTTGTTACACCAGAATCACCCTCTGTGCTTTTCGGCACATTTGTCCAGACGTTGGTCGAGAGGTTCAGAGAGGTGATGGCGCTGTCTGCAGCGTTCAAGAGATTTATCCCAGACCTGCGCCTCAACCCTCAGGGGGCCCTGGGTCATCTGAGTCCGACAGGCCCAGAGGCAGAGCGTTGCCAACCGTACCCCTTCTCCTCCGAGGAGCAGGACACAGAGACGGCGTGACCAGAGGAGGGCGAAGAAGGATTTGAGGGAGATCATTGAGATGCTAGTAAACAGCCGTGTTTTTGGGGAAGAAACATCCCCCTGTTTCTGCTTCCCCCAATGTGTTGGGGTTCTGTTAAGCAGGTATTTGTGTCAGTGCATTGCATAAGGGTTGGAATTAGGGTCCTCAAGCAGGCTAAGGTTGCGGCTGCCTCCCCCTGATAGTGGGTTCCTGAAGTAGGCGGCTCCCTTAGATAGTGAAGTGTGAAGGCTTTAGGGAATTATACCTCTGGGTTAATTAGTGGAGAATCTTCACCCCTTTTCTTTTTGAAGAGGCTCCCTAATTCTGTTATGCTGAGTGAACTTCTCCTTTGAGGTTTAGGAAGGTCTTCGTTCCCAGTTTTCAAGCTCCCTTATGGTAGCCTCCTCCACTGGGGGCTACGGTTCACAAAAAAAGGGAAGAGCCATTGCAGTAAAGGTTGAAGCTGCCCCCCCCCCCCCCATTGGTCAGTACCTTATACATGAGACTAGATAATGGTCTGAGATGTCATCGCTCTGCTGCAGAATTTCAACGGCATCAATATCTATTCCATGTGATAATATTAGATCTAGAGTATGATTACGACAATGAGTGGGTCCTGACACGTGTTGTCTAACTCCAATTGAGTTTACAATGTCTTTAAATGCCAATCCCAATGCATCTTTTTCATTATCTACATGTATATTAAAATCACCAACAATTAGTATTTTATCGGCAGCCAGTATTAACTCTGATAGAAAGCCAGCAAATTCTTTGATTAAATCTTTATGGTGCCCTGGTGGCCTGTATACAGTAGCCAGCAGAAATCTCAAACGTGATTTATCGTTTACACTATATATTTTTACATTAAGCACCAACACCTCAAAAGAAGTATATTTAAAACTAGATTTCTCAGTAATTCTGAAAATATTACTATAAATTACAGCATCACCTCCCCTTTGCGTTTTAGACGAGGTTAATGTTAATAACAGTAATCTTGTGGGGTTGACTCATTTAAAGTAATGTAATCGTTTGGTTTTAGCCAGGTTTCTGTCAAACACAGCACATCTAGGTTATAATCTGAAATCATATCATTAACTATGAGTGATTTTGAAGTAAGGGATCAAATATTCAGCAACCCAAGCTTTATAATTTGTTCATTCGTATTATATCTGTTTTTTATTTGTTGAACATCAATTACATTTTTAACCTTCGATGGGTTTGGACGTTTTTTGTATGTCCTATTTCGGGGAACAGACACAGTCTCTATATGATGATATCTAGGTGAAAGAGGCTCTATATGATGATATCTAGGTGAAAGAGGCTCTATATGATGATATCTAGGTGAAAGAGGCTCTATATGATGATATCTAGGTGAAAGAGGCTCTATGTGATGGGATTTATTTGACCTTGGTGACGTGAGGCCGCTAGCAGACGGTCGGTTTAGCCAGTCTGTCTGCTTCCTGACCTGAGCCCCAGATTGTCATGTTTGAGCTCTAAGACTATGAGCCAAATTACTACAGAGAAGAGCAGCACCATCCCAGGAGGGATGAACACCATCTCTTTTCAACAGGTCAGGCTTGCCCCCAAAACTTTTCCAATTGTCTATGAATTCTATATTATTCAACGGACACCACTCAGACAGCCAGCGATTGAGTGAACACAATCTGCTAACTATTTCATCACTCCTGCGAACAGGAAGGGGGCCAGAGCAAATTACAGTGCCTGACATTGTACTTGCGAGTTCACACACCTCTTTAATATTTATTTTGGTGATCTCCGACTGGCGGAGTCGAACATCATTAGTGCTGACATGAATAATGATCTTAGAGAATTTACGATTAGCATTAGCCAGCACTTTTAAATTTGCTTTGATGTCAGGCGCTCTGGCTCCCGGCAAACATGTGACTATGGTGGCTGGTGTCTCTATTTTCACGTTCACCAATTACCAGGGCACAATCCACAGAATTCTCAGTGGGTGTTTCACTGAGTGGGGCAAATCGATTTGTTATGGTAATCGGAACGGAAGAGTGGTTTTTTAATCCGCGACTAGAGCGATCTCTCACGGTCACCCATCTGCCCTGCTGCGTGGGCTCTACTTCAGCCGGAACCGAATCATGTACAGAGTTCACTATGCTAGGCGCATCCAAAATAGTATTTAAAGCTCTAGTACTATCCTTACTATCCTCAATTAAAGTTTGGATGCGTGTCTCTAGCTCTGAAATCTTCTCTGTCAGCCTGACTGTCTCCTTGCATTTATCACATATAAATCCTATATTGCCATCGGAGAAGGCTATACTAAACATATGACATGTGACACAGGTGACAATAACAGGACAAGACATTACTCACTGTTTGTGTTGACTGATTCTTACTTACCTGGGCTTTTATGAACTCAAAGGCGCGGGCGCGCGAGAGAAAAATAAATAATAAATAAATAACAGAGTGCACGGGTGGCGCGTTAACAGGCTAGCGAGTTACTAGCGTGTTGTGCTAACAATAACGGAAGCTAGCGATGTCAGGTTAATCTGAGATGTTGGGTAAGTTGTATTTAGTAGTATAAACAACTAGATATGATAGTAAATGTTCAAAACAGAAAGAAATACGAAGCTAATACGAGGCTTAGACGGAGCTTACAGCCTCGAAGCAAACAAACTCACAGCAGGCAGCGAGGCAGACAGGAGCACTCGATCAGCAATCAATGCCCTCCTATTACGGCTAATACTTTGCAGCCGGTATCTAGTTTCTTCTAGTGGGCGTAGTTCACCCTTCCGTATGGGTCTCTTTGTTAGGGTCTATCATCCATGTTTCTAGCCTAGTCTAGGTTGGGGATCAACTTAGTGGCGGATTTCTATATAGGCAGTTTCCTTATGTTTCATGAAGCATGGCTGCCTCCCAACAGGTTGAGTTTACAAGCAGACGGCCCTTCATGAGTCAACACTAAGGGTGAAGCTGTCTCCCCCTGATAGCGGGTCTCTTAAGTAGACAACTCCCCTAGGTCAAGAGTGACATGAGGTCGTTAGGAGAGGAAACTATTGTTTTCTTGTGCCAGTATTCCCTTAAAGATAATGTCTGGCGCAATGTCAGGCTGACCTTACCAGACCTTGAGCTCCATTAGGGCTCCAAGCTTGTGTGGTGGGAATAGTGTTACTGACAGTTATAAGCTGTTTTCCTCATGGGCACAAAAAAATGTCCCCACTAGGACAAGGATTTCAGATTTTGTCATCCTCGTGGGGAAATTTTGTTCCCATAACATAGGTTTTACCAGGACCACACACACACACACACACACACACACACACACACACACACACACACACACACACACACACACACACACACACAAATGCACACACAAACACACACGCACGCACACTCACACACACACGCGCACACACAAACACACACGCACGCACACTCACAAACAAACACGCACGCACACACACACACACATAAACGCACACACACACACACACACAAACACACACACTTTATCGTCAGATCAATGAGGCCTACGATCAATCAGTTCCATAAAGGAACACCAAACCTGTCCTAATTGAAACAAGCTGATAGAAATATTTAATATTTGGTGATTGCATAACTAGATATTTATAAGCTATTTTTAAAAGGCCGGTATTTTTGACTGGGAACACAAAAAGCGTTACCGGGTTTTCAACACAATCAAAAGTGAACACTAAACCTTCTAGCGTCTCTGCTGAA
>CM060636.1:31616162-31708662 GCA_030578275.1 Meda fulgida
TCACCCATTACTTGCTGACATTTATTTGCTTTTTCTACACTAAACAAAACTTTTGACAACCCTTTTGGGCTATTCTCCCGCCTGTAATGACCCAGGCTTTCCTAATCCTAAGCAGAGATTCTGTCAATCCCTTGTGGCTTTCTCCATGTGATTCTCGGGCTAGCAGTGTGGACACCCAGGCCCTGTAGGGTCGGGATCGGGATGACAACTTGATCTTCGTTAAAGACCTGCACTCTGCCACCACAAACCAACAGCCCAGAATCTGCATCCTTATAGACTACCAGCCTGCCTCTGGTTGTGTTTGGGAAGGTTATACCTTCTTGCGCAGCAAGTGACATGTCTCGCAAGGCATCTTCTCTTTCTCTCAACGAGATGGCTCCTCTTGAAGAGACTGCCTCCCACGTTGGGTTGTTTAGGGTCCTAGTCCTGCCAAGGAACGTTTTTGCTGCTCTCCAAACCCACGCTACTGTTTTAAGTAGTTGGGTCAGATCACTGAAATGCTCCATATTACGCATCTTTTGAACAGCTGATCCTGCAGGTGGTCTCCTCGATTCAGCTTGGACTTGGATGAGATCCTCACTTTGCCTGGATCCTTCAGTCCATATCTGTAGTTTTAGTTTGGACCTTGTCAGTGCAGCCGCAAATGCCTTCTTTTGAAGCTTACCCATGCTTTCTCGGGCATTAGCTGCTAAATCCTTACCAAACTTAATTGGTCACTCACTTCCTGACAAGCTACGGAAAATTGGTTCAATTTGCCACTCTGAATTTTCATCAAGGACTTGAGGACCCGCCCCTCCAATGATCACGTCAGTCATGTTTTGTGGACCTGGTCTCCACCACTACTCTTGCACCTTCGTGATTCCTTGGATCTCTCCAATTGTGTTAGCGAAGAACGTTTTATAGCCATAGCTTTCTCACTGTATAGCACCAAGGACTGTTTGGCTATCAACCAAGTGGTACCATTTCCCTTCCCAACTCTAAATTTGGCTATGCGGCTTAAAGGACTTCTGCAGGCGTGCGGCAAACACCGCTCCACACATTTCTGCTTGACAGAATCTCCTTTAAGATCTAAGGGAATGAGTTTGGCTTTGGACTCCACAAGCTTGGTGATTGAGCCCTGATCAGAGCTCCATCTGAGATGGAGCGTTTTCGCTTCCATCAGAAAACATTATTGTCATTGGTTCATCATTGACATTTGGGGCAGTTATAGCTCTAGAGAATTTAATTTGGCCAAGGTGGACATACTCCTAAAAGAGTTTGATCGCATCCTCTCTGAGAATATCGGAAAGGGCGATGTCCCGAGTCACATTGATTGGAACCCTTCCATCCTTTACCACTTGAACACTCTTCAAACTAGAATTGCTACCTTCTGCTTGGCTGGAGTCATGAGGCCTACTGGACCGAACACCCCCAGCGCCTGACTCAACAACTCTCTGTGTGTCAGTGGATTAGGTCTTTGTTGTCTGACTTGCTCTTGTGAGAGATTTTGACCAATTCTTCTCTTTGAAAAACTGATTAATGTCATTGCATGGAGCTTTTTCTCTTCCTCATCATGGCCCAGATCAAGTGCCTTATTGTTATTGTCAAACATTTAGTATGGTAGAACCATAGTCTACTTTTAGCTGGATTTTAACTGGCTTATCCTCAGATTCTACCCTCCCACTTCGACTTGAGCGGTCCCACGGCTTGAGAAAGAATCCTCCAGCTTTAAGATCAACTTTACATTTGCCACAATAGACTTCAGCAGGTGAAGGTCATTGTGGGACCTGAGAATGTCATCAAAATAGCTGTCCTGCTGGAGCACTCTGTGCTCTTCCTCAGGGTGAACAAAGGATGCAAATTGGTGCATTACACGCATACCCTGCGGGCTTGTCTCCAATGTTGACCCTTGTGACCGCATATTCACTTAGCTCTTCATCCACAGATCTCATCAAAGGAATATGCATTTCACGGTCTTCCAACCAAAGTGAATTGATGTCTCCTTATGCGGCATACACCGCTCCTGAATCTTAACAGGACAGCACATATCTGATTGAGATAATAAATTAACTAACCAGGATTTTCCAGTTTGACTTGACAAGCATTCTTTAAAATTGAGTCAAGAATCCTAGGGTTCTCACAGAATTTTTTTCCTAAGAGGGTGGTAAAGACACATTTTACAGCAAATTAAAAAAGGCACAAGAAAACCATTTTTACTAGTGGTCTCTGACGTCTGGAGCCCAGTGTATGTTACTGCTTGTTATAGCGTAATGACTATATTTAAAAACAGCTATGGACATACAGATGTGCAGTTTGACTGAATAACTAAACACAAATCTGTAATGTAACAGGGTTCTTATACATGCACTAATCCACATCTTGAACCAGATAATGGCTGCATCCAAAATCGCATACTTTCTTTAGTCGGTACTTATTTTGAATAAGCACTTACTTTGCGGCTGCTAAAAAGTATGTTCTATATAGTATGTATGTAATCTGGACGTACAACAATCGCCATGTTGTCATTATCATGTGACCTAGCAGCTCTTCACGGCCATTCCTAAATCATCTTCCGTGTCCTTAAAAGATAGTAAAGTATTCATTGTATGCACACTTAAGAATTTCGCAGGAGGTCATCCGGATATTTTTGCCAAGGGGTTTATGAGTACTGTGAGAACAGACATACTACTCTTGTCACATACTGTTTTTTCCCCCACTAAATATAGTAAGAAAGTTTGTGCAGCACATGTCTATCTTGAGAACATATAAGCGCTCTTACCAGACCAGGCACAGCAGAACAGTGATGCAGCGGATGTTGGTGGACTTCACCAGGTCACAGAGACTGTAGGTCTTCAAACTTCCAGCACTACCCTTTGACTGTAGCACACGTGTAACAACAAACATGTCTTGTTACACAACACTGTCAAAACACAGCATACAGTGTAAGCAAAAGACCATCTGATATCCACAGCTAAAACAATATGAAGCACTCTTATGCAAACAGTCATAATAACATCATAGACCGGGGGCCAGCCAGCTTTTTATCATAAAGTGCCATTTTTAAGTTTCTGAGTTCATCACTGTGCCCCTATATATAAGCATATTTTAAATATTCATAATGGCTAACATAGAAATAGAGCAGAACATTAAATATTTCAAAACTAATTTTTCATGTTTCATCACTTGTTTCATCGCTTTCTGTCTTTTCACGATTGGATAGCTATCCGATCAGAGAAAACACATGAAGTGGCCAGGTACGCATGAACGGATGCATCACAGTCATTTTAATGTGTGTGGAATGTTTAATAGGACTTAGGACTAATAGTATCTCCAAAATGTATAGCATTAATTATGTACAGTCACTAAGTTGTGGTCGCGCTAATGGTTTATTCATTGACTAGCGCAGTTTAATTCTCACACTTTAATAGTATTAATAACTCCTAACAAGCTGTGTTACAATGAGGAATGATTAACTCAAAGCTCTGAATGAAATTATGTCAGGAACATTATCATCAAAGATTATTGACAATAGCATACAGTTTGGATTGGCGGTATGGTTCTGTTCTGGTGTGGATGAGAGCAGGAGAGCAGCGATAACCCCCTCAGGGTACACAGAACAGAACCAACATATATGTGTAGCAGATATGTAATATATATTCGTCTGATTTGAAGGAGAATATCAGACTGGACGAGTGGAGCTGGGGAGGGTGGAGGGTAACCGGCTCCTGATGAACGCAGTAAAGCTGCTAAGAATACTGAATTGACCTTATATATGGATGCTGCGATACCGTTGTGTTCCTATGGGAAGACGTGGATCAGCTGAGAGTCACTGATGCAAGCTCGACTGACGGGACTTGCCAGAACTAATGTTTTGCTTGTTTACATACACCACTCTCTCTTTTTTCATGCTGTATATGTAAGGGCTAGATTTTGATTGATAAGCATGGAGATGTTGTGAGTTATTCGAGTCACTGAATTGCACGGCTTCAGATAACTACTATTCACTGGCCCGTTCTTTCTGTCACACACTTGGCAGAAGATTCAGATATCCTGCCTTTTTATTTTTTTAATTTTTTTATTTCTTTTTATTTCTCTCTCTCTGATGTTTGAAGTTAATCTACAAATGGTGTGAGAAGCAACTTGTGAATCATGACTTTTTCTGCAGTCAAGGTCAGTTAGGCTAGGAATTTAGGGAGTCCGATAAGATGTCTATAATATTTATGCACGTAGGTGGGCATATTATGGGATTTTGAGGAAGACCAGGGTGAATGAAGATGAACTGGAAATTGTACATTAATGGCAAAAGTAAGTAGGAGGCCTTACGATAATCTGTTCATTTGTTTATCCAAAACATTTTGAAAGTCTTTGTTCATTGAAAAATATATATGTATGATTTGACTGAACAAATATTCTGTAAAGGGATATGTTTCGGTTGATTTCAGTATGTATGGGCCTGACTTAAATTTTATTGGTAAAATGTCACCACATGCCCCTGTCCTAGAGCAAGGAAATACAATTTAAGCCAGGGGAACAGCACATTACTTTATTTATGATGACATTACATTGCTTCAGTAGAGTCAAAGTTCACTTGTGATTTCAATTACTTTTTATTCCTGGTTAAATTGAGGTCATTAACTAATAAAATCCAGAAAATAAGAGCATCACCTCACAAAGGAGGAACAGAGCTTGGCCATTTTAACAAAATGTTATTTAAACTAGTGCTAGTCGGATTATTATTAGTGTTACCTTGAAGTGTATGTGAGTTTGTGAGTCACACGGCAAATTAAACGGCTCCTTTTTTCAGTGAAATAAGCCTTAAGTAACAAATTGGCAAGTTTTTGTTCTGTTTAAAAATGAGTGACATTGGTGTTGGATCTCTACATGTTAACGCTGCAAGAGACTGATGAGAAAGGGCAGAGCTCTATGAGCTGTTCATATGATAATACACTGACTGTAAGTGACTTCTTCAAGTGACTGTAGAAGTAGCGTGGCCTGGGCAGGAGAACGGGCTGATCATTGGACCTCACTTTGGTTGTTAAATTTTGAATATGAAGACGTTTTAAGTAGAAGACTTTTAAACGTCAAAGCACAATTTGAAAATAAGATCTGTCGCTACTACCGTTTCGCTGCGACTTTAATGAATCGTGTTTAAAAACACAACGTTGTTGTTTTCCATTTTGTGCACGTTTATGTTTTCATGGAGTTAAACGTGAACAGCACTTTTAATGTTGTGCAAGGATCATAAGAGATTGTGTCGTTTATTGGCATGTAATTCTCCTCACTGAATTAATCATACACCTTAACTAGGTTAATATTTACAATTACTTGTGCATCTGAACTCTGGATTATGAACTTTAGACTTTGAAAAAGCCTGTTCAGTGGAATGATTGAATGCTTGTTTCTAAGAGTTGTGGAATAACTGATATTATGGTAGACGTAATTATAATGAGGGATACAGTAAACACTGTTACCAATGCACTGTCATATTTGTAAGTCCATGCATTTAAATGTTGCCATTCTAAGTAGAAATGGTCCAGTTCGCCGTGTGTTTCCTATGACTGCATATGCTTGCTTTATCCCGAGTTTATGCCTCAGCATACCGACTGTAAAGTCTATATAATCATTATCTGACAGAAATGCTCCTGACTGAAGGGGTGTTTGTGTGCTTATCCAACATCTTTTTCAGTCAGTGAGTAATTAACTCTGTTACAGTACATAAACATGTTTCATAAAGATTACATTGCACAAAACTAGGCTGGTAAATAAGTCTGTAACGTCTTGCAAAAGTCTTGTCGCAGCTGCACTTCTGCTATGCCATACAGCAGAGTAATTTGTAATGAACTTATTGTTGCCTTCATAGATCCGCGTGGCACATGTATGTGTGAGATGGATGAAAGAAGCCTAAATCATGACCCCTCCAGAAGTAAATCAGTGGCAGTAGAACAGAAAATAAGAGGTGGAAGAGCACTGGTCACATGAGGAGCTCAATGAGACGGTTTAAAGCATGTGAAAAGCACAGAGAGGTGTGGACTTCACCTGATGAAGGGGGAAAATGACTTCAGGGGCCTTAACCCCGTTCATCTTGGCAGCGTTTCTCAGAATCTCCTCGGCCTCGGCGACCCTTCCCTGAGACAGCAGCCATCGCGGAGACTCTGGAATAAACCTGCACACAACAACAGATCCTTCTTTATACTTATTTAATGCAGCAAAATGAACTTCAATAAGGTCCTATTATGGTATAATAGTGTTAATGTTGCTGTTTGAGCCTGAGAAAGCTCTGCAACACACAAAGTCCCTCCAGTGGGAGTAATTCTCTATATCAGTGTCAGTCTTTCTGAACTCTGTTGCGCCTGAGGCTGTATTCCGGTGCATGTGTGTGTGTGTGTGTGTGTGTGTGTGTGTGTGTGTGTGTGTGTGTGCGCTTCGCTTCTCTCCCTTCGTTGTTTCCGCTGTCTCTCCTCCTGTCTGTTTCTCATAGGTTATTCCGCCCTAACGGGCTGTAAACATAAACGTAAGCGCACAATGAAAAGAGGAACGGAAGTGCAAAATAATAGAGCGAGAGAGACACAGAGCGAGAGAGACACAGAGCGAGAGACAGAGCGAGAGACAGAGAGAGACACAGAGCGAGAGACAGAGAGAGACACAGAGCGAGAGACAGAGAGAGACACAGAGCGAGAGACAGAGAGAGACACAGAGCGAGAGAGACATAGAGCGAGACACAGAGCGAGAGACAGAGAGAGAGACACAGAGCGAGAGACAGAGAGAGACACAGAGCGAGAGAGACACAGAGCGAGAGACAGAGAGAGACACAGAGCGAGAGAGACATAGAGCGAGACACAGAGCGAGAGACAGAGAGAGACACAGAGCGAGAGAGACACAGAGCGAGAGACAGAGCGAGAGAGACACAGAGCGAGAGACAGAGCGAGAGACAGAGCGAGAGACAGAGCGAGAGACAGAGAGAGAGACAGAGAGAGAGACACAGAGCGAGACACAGAGCGAGAGACAGAGAGAGAGACAGAGAGAGAGACAGAGAGAGAGACACAGAGCGAGACACAGAGCGAGAGACAGAGAGAGAGACAGAGCGAGAGACAGAGCGAGACACAGAGCGAGAGACAGAGAGAGAGACAGAGAGAGAGACACAGAGCGAGAGAGACACAGAGCGAGAGACAGAGCGAGAGACAGAGCGAGAGACAGAGCGAGAGACAGAGCGAGAGACACAGAGCGAGAGACAGAGAGAGAGACAGAGAGAGAGACACAGAGCGAGACACAGAGCGAGAGACAGAGAGAGAGACAGAGCGAGAGACAGAGCGAGACACAGAGCGAGAGACAGAGAGAGAGACAGAGAGAGAGACAGAGCGAGAGAGACACAGAGCGAGAGACAGAGCGAGACACAGAGCGAGAGACAGAGCGAGAGACAGAGAGAGAGACAGAGAGAGACACAGAGCGAGAGAGACACAGAGCGAGAGACAGAGAGAGAGACAGAGCGAGAGACAGAGAGAGAGACAGAGAGAGAGACAGAGAGAGACACAGAGCGAGAGACACAGAGCGAGAGACAGAGCGAGAGACAGAGCGAGAGACAGAGAGAGAGACAGAGCGAGAGACAGAGCGAGAGACAGAGAGAGAGACAGAGCGAGAGACAGAGCGAGAGACACAGAGCGAGAGACAGAGCGAGAGACAGAGAGAGAGACAGAGCGAGAGACAGAGAGAGAGACAGAGAGAGACACAGAGCGAGAGACAGAGCGAGAGACACAGAGCGAGAGACAGAGCGAGAGACAGAGGGAGAGACAGAGAGAGAGACAGAGCGAGAGACAGAGCGAGAGACAGAGAGAGAGACAGAGCGAGAGACAGAGCGAGAGACAGAGCGAGAGACAGAGAGAGAGACAGAGCGAGAGACAGAGCGAGAGACAGAGAGAGAGACAGAGCCAGAGCGAGAGACAGAGCGAGAGACAGAGAGAGAGACAGAGAGAGAGACAGAGAGAGAGACAGAGCGAGAGACAGAGCGAGAGACAGAGAGAGAGACAGAGCGAGAGACAGAGAGAGACACAGAGCGAGAGACAGAGCGAGAGACAGAGCGAGAGACAGAGAGAGAGACAGAGCGGGAGACAGAGCGAGAGACAGAGAGAGAGACAGAGCGAGAGACAGAGAGAGAGACAGAGCGAGAGACAGAGCGAGAGACAGAGAGAGAGACAGAGAGAGAGACAGAGCGAGAGACAGAGCGAGAGACAGAGAGAGAGACAGAGCGAGAGACAGAGCGAGAGACACAGAGCGAGAGACAGAGCGAGAGACACAGAGCGAGAGACAGAGAGAGAGACAGAGAGAGACAGAGCGAGAGACAGAGAGAGAGACAGAGAGAGAGACAGAGAGAGAGACAGAGAGAGAGACAGAGCGAGAGACAGAGCGAGAGACAGAGAGAGAGACAGAGCGAGAGACAGAGCGAGAGACACAGAGCGAGAGACAGAGCGAGAGACACAGAGCGAGAGACAGAGCGAGAGACACAGAGCGAGAGACAGAGCGAGAGACACAGAGCGAGAGACAGAGCGAGAGAGAGACAGAGCGAGAGACAGAGAGAGACACAGAGCGAGAGACAGAGCGAGAGACAGAGCGAGAGACAGAGCGAGAGAGAGACAGAGCGAGAGACAGAGAGAGACACAGAGCGAGAGACAGAGCGAGAGACAGAGCGAGAGAGACACAGAGCGAGAGACAGAGAGAGAGCGAGACACTCATAGCGAAACATTGATAATGTTTTTTCTCTTCTCATATTTCTTTCTTTTAGTGGTGTGTTGACCACATATGTAACTTGAGAACAAACTGCCTGAGTCATGAACGATGTAGGCATTTTTACATGCTTGTCTCCTGTTTATGTTTAGTTACGGAGTTAGGGAAGTTCTTGTATTTCTTTTGTCCCTGATAGGATATTTAATTTCTAGGTTATGGTAGTTTTCTTGCTGTTTATTATTTTGTCCTGGCCTAGCCCTGAAGTTACTTTTGTGTTCTTATTTATTGTTTGAACTGCTGGCAAAACTTGTTTCCATCTAACCTCACAATACAAAGACAAGACGCTGAGAAAGTTCTTGTAAAAGTCCTTATGTTTCACCCCTGCACCCTAGACCTATGGTCGCAACAACTCCCTGAAACGCCTCTATTGTAGTCTAGAGTTTCTTCCGGGAACGAACACGTCACAATATTCCTCGTTTAAACAATTAATATGCAGAATAAAGGGGCGGGCCTGCTTGAGTTAGTTTGAGTATTCGGCTCATTTTCATTGTTAGAGTCAAGTTGAAGGGCTTTATGAGCCTCCTTGACAAGTTCAGTAAACTTGTCGAGTTGTACGGCTCTTGACGAGCCTCCTTGACAAACCTACATTGTTTAAATGTCATGCTGAGTACTTCACTCTTTAAAGCTCTGTTTAACTTTAGTGTCAAGTGGAGAGGCTCCAGGTGAGCCTTGACAGAGCGTATCGTTGGGTCTCTGGTTTAGAGTGTCCTGTTGAGGCCTCTCGTCCCCAGAGCTCTGCACGGCTAGGCACCAGGGTTTGACTTCGGCCTCTGGATAGGAGTGGTACTGGCTCTCCCTTAAAGGAGAACTCCGCTCAATTTTAACATTGAGCTCATTTTTTTGTACATCTGGAGTGCTGTCAGTACAGACAAAAACGACAGAAATGGGTGTTGCCTACACCCTGTTATCCTCTTTTTAAAATTCGCACCCTGTGGACTTCAATGGGGCAAGTTCTAAACCTGCTTTTAGCCTCTGAACATCCTTGATGTGTCATTACAAGTGCACAGCCATGAGTGGTGTTATTAAGAGTGACCACGCTCAATCTGACTGCAGTAGATGTGATAGATATTAATAAAAATGATGTTAATTCAGATAATGTTGAACAATTAAAATGAAAAATTACACACATGGTATCATGTAATTTCTTGTCTAATTAAGTTCACTTGATATTCATTTCATTGATTGGTTTGGTCTGTCTATTTAAGCTCTGTTTCCTTCAGTTTTTTGTCAGTTCTTTGTTTTAATAAAATAAAAGCTGCTGTGTTTAGATCCTATACTCTTTGTTTATTGCTACCCAACTGTGACAATAGAACCTCACTGAATCTCTTTTCTAGGAGTGTAGCGTCACAGACTCAAATCTACATCCACAGTCTGAGTCCTCAACTCTTTATGAGAGAAGACAGTTTAATCGAATTATCCAAACTATCATAGCTTAATGGGAATGTTAACAAAACGTTCTTAGAATATATTTGTATTATCTGGGATGTTTGTAGGTGTAACCCATCTTGTGCGAATGACCTTTGTGCTGCCTCTTAGGCAAGCAAGCGTTCACTGTACACTGGAGCATTACTGAACAGGCCCGTCCCATAGCGAACACCTACCACCATAGGGGCATGCAGAAGAACCCAGGGATGGTGAGGACCAGCAGCAGCGTTCTCCAGTCGCGCAGGAAGTAGGCAGCCAGGGGAAGCATCATGTACCCGACGGAAAAGAAGAGGCACACGCCGAGAGTGGAGTAGATGTCACGAATGGATGGGCTCAGTATTTCCATTCCTAGGGGAAGGACATTTTCATAAAAAAATATATATATATTGTTTAATCTACACTCTACACTCTGAATTATTGAGAATGTTTTCACAGTAGATTCTGTGACAAAAACATGCATGTGTTTTTAAACACATCCTAAAAATGTGCCTGTAGAACAAATGTGCTGCCAGTCATCATTTTCAATAATAAACTGTTTTATGACTGAAAACAGTCATGTAAAGATCAGCTGTGATTATTCAATGCTAATATAAAGCGTACACTAAAAAAAACACCGCACATCAAAAGCCTTTACCTAAAGCAAATGCTGTCAAATAGTTTGAAATCTGGCCCATTCCAGCAATGAAAAACAACACGCAGAAAATCAGCCAAGATGGAGAGAAGACTTGAATGAAGGTGAATACTGTCTGAATCCCCATGGTAATGAACAGCACTATTTTCCTGCCAAACCTGAAAAACAAGAAGAAAAAAGACGTTTATTTGTTTATTATTATTTCCAATAGGCAACTGTCCCGTTTTCATCAGTTTTACCTGAGCGCTTTCTGCTCACTTTCTGTGTATACTTCACTGCTTTCACATTTTGAATAAAGTGTGTAAAATATGCATAATTATAACTATAGCAACAGACGGGGCAAAACAATCTGCTATGTGAAAATAGATCCGTGTATGAAGTCTTGAAGTGTAAAGACACCAGCCACTTGTCCAGTGTAACGTTTAACGTTTCATTGTTCTTCATTTTAATCACTTTTCACTTGACCTTTTTAAAACAGTGGGATTTTTTACTTATTTGAGAAAAATTTGAAGGCTACTTGTTGTTTAATGTATTATTTACTTAATACAGTGAATTCAGGTAAAATGGGACCATTTTTGCCATTGGGATAGGGAAAAATGTCCCAACTATCCTGAATTAATCGAACACACTGATCCCAGCCCAGCATTCTGATGATTCGGCTTATTTACAATTATTTGCATTGGAAGAGAAAGAAAAAAAAAACATTCTAAAGGGCCAATTTTAGTTTGAAACACTAATGACTTTGATACAGCAGTTTAATAAACAGTTTAATAAACAATATCACACTTGAAATCCTGAAATCACAATCAATCAGGATGACCAATGGCCTAACTCTTTGAAGAGCGAGATCTTTGTGCGTGCCATTAAATAATTATAATATTCACATGTGGGGGAAAAGGTTTGATGTTTCTGACCTGTCAGAAATCTGCCCAGAGATGACCGAACCCATCAAAACCCCAGAGAAGAAGAGTGAGGTGGTCAGCGGCACTCTCCAGTCGTCCGAACACACCAAATCCCACTGCCGTTCACAGCGCAGGTTATGAAGAGATCACACATGTGTAGAGGGAAAATAAAACACGTTTCCTTTTTAAAACGTACGTTACGGTCTGACCCATGAAAGCCCGGAGAGACTTACATTATTTTTGACACTTCAAATGGACACCGGGGCTAGTTGTCACAGGGGTTATTACAGTAACTTTATGGATTTTCTGATAAAATTCTATTTGCATAAATGCTTGTTTTCTGTGAAACTCATAGTGTAACTCAAAATCCACGTTACTGATATAGCCTTTGTTTGTCCGTGTCTTACAAACGGGAATAAGAATGGACCCTTACTGATCATGTTGTGAACGATTTGTAATCTTGAAAGAAAATGTCATAACTTGCTCTTTCTGTGATATGAATCGTGCCTCCAAACAATGCATTTCAATCAGACTTTTTTCTTTTTCATCCAATTTTGATTACAATTTTCCCTGTTCATTAAGCAGTTGTACATTACAATATGGAAGTTCTGTGTCCTACAAACAAAACGTCCAGTTTCTCCTTATCACAGATACAAAATCTTTCATTTACTGATTAACATACGAACACATAAGAGTGTTGCTTATAAATGTCAATATCACATAAGATGGTTTTAAATTATGTACTTTCTGTTGTTCTAAATATTGGTTTGATTTTTTCATAATTATCATTCAGTTTGTAAAGCTACTATATATCCTATAACAGACTTTAAATATATTTCCCTATTTCTTATTTCAAACAAAGACATTCTTATCAAATCCGAGAATAAAAAGTTGGTCTCTATTGCAACGTGTGTTCACTGTCCTGGATCTATTTCTGTAGGACAAAAATGTCAGAATGTTGAATTGTTTAGTTTGTTTCTGTAGTCAATCCCTCACGCGTCCATACTCTCAAAAGCCTGACATCACGGCGGTATAATGTCAGTTTAACGTTCCTACACATTAACTCTGCATTGCATGTTTTCAGTCCAGACCAACTCAGTTTTTGCACAGCACAGCTCTTCATTTCAAGCAATAAAACATATATTAATTAGCCAATTAACTAATCAACCAAACAATTTAACTATGACATGCTTATATCAAACTAATGGTAAAATGTTCAGAAATCCCTTTTATTGCACAAGGCTGTTTTTGAAATTAGCATTATGTTTTATAATAATTTTGGAACTTTAAATGTATGCAATACTGTACATCCATGACCCTACACCATTTGCATCAAACCAACTAAATTTCTCTGAATATATTCCTCCAGACATGTTGCACAAGGTTTGTTTTTTCAGATTATTACTCTGGTATTTTTTATATACAGTACGGAACCCATTTAAATTAAACTACAACACTGTTTGACCCAAAGATATCAAACCAAACGTGAATATTATTCTGAATAATTTACAGTTGCTGTGATACCTTTAGGCCAAACAGTTTATTAGATTTATATGAGTTCAGTACTGTATAAAAAATACCAGATTAATAATCTGAAAAGCAAGCCTTGTGTATAATAGGGAATACTATTCTGAGTAATTTACAGTTGGTTTGATGCAAACAGTGTTGTAGTTTAATGGATTTACAGTATTGCATACATTTAAAGTTCCAAAATTGTAAAAAAAACACACGAAATTTACCAAAAACAGAGCCTTGTGCAATAAAAGATTTTTTTTCTGAACATTGTACAATTAGTTTGATACAATGATGTCATATAGGCCTAGTTCAATTGTTTAATTGATTTATAAAGCTAATTAATAAACAGTCAAACCAAAATTTCTTCATACACATTTCTCACATTATCAGAGTTCTCAGATCAGTTGATATTTCACTGGTTTTGTCCGTCCTTCTGTTAGACTCACACATGAATTATGTTGAATATCTGTCAGCTGGTAAATTTAACTACACAATTAGAGAATACCAGTTTAGCTCCACCAGTGAGCAAGCAATGCTTCATGTTGTTCAGTCTGTGTGTAAAAGAGCATCAGCAGTTACAGAAAAACACTGAAGAAAACATGATCAGCTCAAAGTGGCGGATCATTTTTGGTCACAAATTTTGTATTAATTTTACACTTTACAATAAGGTTCATTAACATTAGTTAATGTATTATAACTAACATGAAATAACCATGAGCAATACATTTGTTACTGTATTTGTTCGTCTTTGTTGATGATAGTTAATACAAATAAAGCTCTTCATTGTTTGTACATGTTAGTTCATAAGATTTTAATAAAGCATTAGTGAATGTTTAATTAATAAAATGCCTTATAAGTGCAGTTGATTATTAGTTCATGCTAACGAATGTTAACTAAGGAACCTTATTTTAAAGTGTTAGTAATGTTACTGGTAGACACTGCGAAGAATGTTTGGGTGTAATAAATCAGTTTACTTTGCTCTCCTCACTTACATAAATGAACTATAGTGTCCTGCACACACTAGCAAAAAAAAGATATCTATTTGAAGAAAGCCCAGAGTAACAGCCTTTCTCGGGTCCGGACACCCCAAACATGCCAGCCTGCCCACACCGCAGCATAGTGTCGGCGCAGATCCGGCACACATCTGGGCTGTGTGGATTACCGTGTCCCAGATGTGGGCCAGATGTGGGCCGACTCTATGCTGCTGTGTGGGTGACCTCCAGTGCCACAC
Organism: Meda fulgida; assembly: GCA_030578275.1. NCBI lineage: Eukaryota > Metazoa > Chordata > Actinopteri > Cypriniformes > Leuciscidae > Meda > Meda fulgida. The sequence goes on from CM060636.1 coordinate 31,630,621, forward strand.
ATTACGCTGGCTCTGCTGAAGTGTGAGGACGCGTCGATAACGAACCTCTGTAACAATAGTGGAGATGTACGTTTCATTATCATACACCCAGCCGTCCATACAGGTTTCTCGAGGAATATCCGAGACATTCACATCCACCCACGGGAGCAAACCCCTGTCCGAATAGTTCTGCACGATGTCCAGTCGGAGTCGCGAGCATTTACTGACGCGAGACTCCTCGTCCAGGGGAATAGACGCGTTTCTCCACTCGCCCGTGATGTTCATAGCCGCGGGAATCACACAGTGATGAGCGGGTGTATCGCCCATGAAAACCATGGATAACCCCGTGAAGCCGTTGGGAATAATGCTGAAACACAACAGAATGAACAGATTCCTTTGGAAAGGTCCCCATTCTCCCAGGAACGCGGTGCTGTCATCGTAGTCTGGAGAGTTCATGATCGTCGCAGCACATCTGCGACTAAACCTTCTTCTTCGCTGTCAACGCGTCTCGCTGACTCCTGATGAGTACTCTATTACCTCCACCTACCGTAAAGTACACGTGCGATGGGTCTGCATTGTTCTACTTTTTATGCAAGGATGTAATGCTGCCCCACCCACCCCGAGGCTCAGCTCCCTCCTCCAGCTTAAACTGCTCCTCAACCTCCAGGATGAGCAGGAGCCGCGCGATCCCGCTGTGGCAAGCCGGATTTACATTTAATCGCTCGCAGGATATCGTGATTAGGGTTGGGTAGCGTTTCGATTTGAACGATTTCGATACCGATTCTGCTTATTCTTATCGATTCCTAATTTCGGTTCCAATAAGGTAAAAATAAATAAATAAATAAATACAAACTTAGATATCATTCACATTGAGTCTTATTGCAAAACATTTAATTGTAGCTGAATATCATGATTAAAATCAACAGGTTAAAGAACACTTACACAAGAAGCTTTGCCTGTGGTTTAAAAACACCATAGAAAAACAACTATCCGAACTAATATAAACTTTAAGCATTATTAAAGACAAGCAAAAACTCAGTAATTAAAAATAGTCAGGTATAGAAACTATCAAATGTAAAATAACACTAGACTTTATAAATAAAATATACATTACAAATATAGTTACGAAAGTTATTCAGTCAAGAACAAGTGAATTTTCTATTTGTCTTTTTTTTGTGTGATTAGTGTTATTATTATAGAGACGCTGCAGGAATATTAGTGCTGTCACTTTAAGAGATCCAATATACTGATACTGTATTGAAATGTTGCCATATGGAACTGTTCACAAAGGTAGATAAGAGGAATCAAATTTTTAATTTTATAACAAGTATCCAATTCCTTACCTCAAGGAGGCCTATTTACGATTCCCAACCCAATTCGTGATATCAACTATTCAATTTTTACTCTCTTAGTAAACAATGCCAATTTTTGTTATACTTTTTTTTCAACTAGATTTATTATTATTGATATCAACAATGACTCGTTACTCACAGAAATATACATTTTTGATATCAAGAATTACATTTCAACTAGTAATAATAAACTATACTTCTTGATATCTGTAATTGTATTTTCATCATAGCCTGCCATTCAAATTCAATTGTTGATATCAATAATTGATTTCTTATTAGTGAAAATTTCAATTTCACAAATGTGAAATACAATTCTCACTAGTAAAAATCATATTTTTGATATTGAATATAACTTTGTTACTAGTAAAAATATAAATTCCTGATATCAGGAACTCAATTTTGTATTTCAACATTTAAATTGGTGATTTCTGAAGTTTTTCTTTAAACACTGTTTTATTTTTTTGCTAACTTATCAGCTGTTTCATTCCCTGCTATCCCAATTTATTTAACCTTTATTTAACCAGGCAAGTCACTTAAGAACAAGGTCTTATTTTCAATGGCAGCCTCGGAGGAGAATTAAAATCTCCTGAAGGATAAACTAACATATCACAACACACACACACACACACACACACACACACACACACACACACACACACACACACACACACACACACACACACACACACACACACACACACACACACACACACACACACACACACACACACACACTCATTTAAAACATTCACAACCTGTGATAAAAACACTCCCTAATAGTTATAGTAATAGCAGCGAAACTAAAAGCAGAGTGACCTAGACAGTTTTTGTTCTGGGGATAATCAAACGAATATGATTAGATGAATATGTACTTGTCAGCCTTGTCTGTTTTGTCTTTGTTTCATGTTTCTATGTTTGTCTTGTGTTTGAGCACATGGCTCTGTCTTTGTGTTTGTCATGTGCTCCTCTTGCCCCGCCCCCTCGTTTAGTCCACTAGTCCTGTTTCACTAATTGTGCTCACCTGATCCTCATGTGCTCTGGTCCCTTTATAGTGTGCCTCTTTCCCTCATGTCTTTGCTGGTTCGTTTTTTTGTGCTTTATTCCTGTGTGTATGGTTAAAGCTAGTTCTTGTTGTGATATTAATCTTTCTAGCTCTACTGTATCATTTTGCTTTTCCCCCTTCCTGTCTTGTTCTAGTTAGTTTCAGTCTTTTTTTTTTTTTGGTCTTTTGATTTTATTTTCTAATCTAGATTATCGAATCTAGTTGTCTGTAGTGGTGGGCAGTTTGAGTCTTTGTGAAACACTGAAACAGTTGAATCAAATGTGCCGTATTGTGCGGAGGCTTCAAAACAATCTGACACCGTCTCCACGGTGACCCATAGTGGTCATAACAATGTAAATGCAACAAAAACACAGGCCAAACATGCATAAAAACTACTTGGTTACTTTCGTAACCTCAGTTCCCTGAGAGAGGGAACGAGTATTGCGTATCTATACCCAGTGGGGAAACTCCTTTTCCTCGATTTACTGAAGCTTATATGTAAAACGCATTTGCAGCTGCACAGCTAGCACATTGAGGCTCGCTCATAGGCTGTGCTGCGGCAACTGCACCCGCCAGCCTTAGCCTATAATATTACCCCGAATTCACCATTATACCAGGTTTAACGACTGAATGTATGTGATTGTGCACAGTAACATTTTTAGACAAGACCAGACACTGTCGGGCCTTAATCATACCGAAAGCACCTTCGCCTGCACCAAAGCAGACAAAAAGCTGTTCTGATTGTCTAAAAGACGCAGAACGCTCTAGATAGATTCTCAGAGCTCTGACAGGGCAGAGAAGATTAACCTCCCCATCCTCGGCAGAAGGGGGAAGGGTTATTAATGTAATAACCTGTGCTCTGAACAGCGTTGAGAGCACTTTGGGTAAATAACCATGCCTGGGTTTGAGGATGACTCTGTAGTCATCTGGTCCAAACTCTAAACATGAAGGGCTCACTGAGAGAGCCTGCAGATCTCCGATTCGCATGATAGATGCCAGTGCCAACAGGAGAGCAGTCTTTAGCGAGAGAGGTTTAAGATCAACCGACTGGAGTGGTTCAAAGGGTGGACCCTTCAGAGCCCCAAGGACAGTGGAGAGGTCCCAAGGTGGCACAGAAGGAGGTCTGGAGGGGTTAATCCTCCTACCACCTTTTAGAAACCGTACCACCAGGTGGTTTCTTCCTAGTGATTGGCCAGCCACCAGAGCATGATGCACTGCAATAGCTGCCACATACACTTTGAGTGTGGAAGGGGAGCGGCCCGCATCCAAACAGCTCCTGCAGGAAGGAGAGTACCACAGACACCTCACATGACTCTGGGTCAAAACGATTTTTCGAGCACCAGCTGGAAAAACCCGACCACTTCAAAGCATACAGGCGCCGAGTAGACGGGGCCCTGGCTTCAGAGATAGTGCTTAAGACCTTCTCAAGAAGGTCCCTGGGTACCCATTTAGGGGCCATACATGGAGGGCCCATAAGTCAGGTCGAGGATGCCATATTGTCCCGTTGGCCTGTGTGAGGAGGTCTTTCCTCATTGGAACAGGCCAAGGGATTGTGTCCGATAGCTGAACTAGCTCCAGAAACCACAGCCTGGACTTCCAGAGAGGGGCCACAAGAAGGACTGGGCATCCGCTCTCCCTGACCCGTTTGATGACTTGTGGAATCATCGAGACGGGGGGAAAAGCATAACGGGGGCGGTTGGGTCAGAGATGGGTCAGAGATGGGCCAGCGCGTCCCTGCTCTTCAAGAAGAACACTGTGCAGTGGGGTGTTGCACAATCCATATCAGACTGACTGTCTGTGAGTTCAGGGACCACTCGCCTAGGGGAGTGTTGCCTGTGAGAACATATCTGCACCCAGATTCTGAATGCCAGGGATATGTGCTGCTCTCAGAGAGCTCAGATTGGTCTGTGCCCATAAGAGGAAGTCTCTCGCCATGGCATGCAGGTTGCCTGACCTGATGCCACACTGGTGACCTTTAGGGTTGACAAAAATGCTCTCGGGGCCAAACCAACTGCTTTTATTTCCAGACAGTTGATATGTAAGCTCTGCTCCGTGCTCGACCAGAGGCCGGAGGCAGGCTTGCTCTCGTGCAGCACTCCCCAACCTAGGTAGGATGTGTCTGTAAAAACCACTTTCCTCTTGGAAACTACTCCCATGGTCACACCCTTGTGATACCAGTCCTGAGCCCGCCAGGGAATCAGGGCTCTTAAACAACCGCGATTCACCAAGATGTGCAGGCTGCCTGACTGCCATGCATGGGTTGGTACACAGCGTTTCAGCCAGTGCTGCAGTGGATGCATGCGCAGTAATCCCATATGGAGTACTGACAATGCTGCTGCCATGAGACCGAGAAGTTTCCGAAATTTCTTTAGGGGCTTGAGTGAGCTGTCATCGTCACAGAGTCTAAAACCCAGAAAGACCACGCTCTGGCTGGGGGTCAGTTTGCTCTTGCTAACATTGATTGTGAGACCCAGGCATTTCAAATGGCCGAGAATCAAATCCCTGTGAGCTAGTAGCTCGGTTCTCGACTGTGCTAGCACCAGCCAGTCGTCGAGATAATTCAGCATGTGCACTCCCTGATGTCTCAGGTGAGAGAGCGCTACATCCATACACTTTGTGAATGTACGAGGTGCTAGTGACAGACCGAACGGCAGAACGGTGTATTGATAAGCCTGACCCTCGAAGGCAAATCTCAAGAATGGCCTGTGACGAGGGTTTATCTGAATATGAAAGTATGCATCTTTCAGATCCATTGTAACAAACCAATCCCCCGGGCGAACTTGCATGAGGATGTGTTTGATTGTTAACATTTTGAAAGGCCGTCTCATGCCTTGTTCAAATGTTTCAAATCTAGTATTGGTCTGAGACCGCCGTCTTTTTTTCGGAATAGAAAATAGCGGCTGTAGAAACCCGAATGTTTTAGTGTAGGGGGGATTAGCTCTATCATCCCTTTTGCTAATAAATTCTGCACTTCGGCGCAAAGCACGTGACCCGCGTTGCTTTTCCCCCCTGAAGTCTCGATAACCGCCTGAAACTTTGGGGCTCTGCGAGCGAATTGGAGGGAGTAGCCTCGCTTTATGGTGTTTATGACCCAAATCGACACATCGGGGATGGCTTGCCAGGCCAGCACCTGTGTGGCTAGGGTTTGACACACTGATTGGGATGGGCCGCCTAACATAGGGGGACCTGATACCCTTACATTGTGATTTGTGCACATACTGAGTGTTGGACTGACTGTATAAGCTTTCGCCTGGGGGGCGTCAGTGTTATGACAGGGAAGGGGCCACCTAGTGAAGGGGGACCGTGAACCCATGTGTTGTGATTGTGAAAACATTTATCGGGGATGGCTTGCCAGGCCAGCGCCAGTGCGACTGGGGATTGTCTGGGATGGGCCGCCTAACAAAGGGGGACCTGATCCCTTACATTGTGATTTGTGCACATACTGAGTGTTGGACTGACTGCACAGGCTTTTTCCTGGGAGAAAGTCAGTGTAACAACAGGGAGGGGGCCGTCTAGTGAACGGGGACCGTGAACCCGTGTGTTGTGATTGTGAAACATACTCTTTTTGTGCTTTATGTGGGTCGCCGTGACAACAGCGTTTGTTTGTAGATGCCCGCGCAGTGCAGCGGGCCTGCTGACAATAATAAAATCTTCTGCCGCCTGAGTTAGACAGGGAGCTGTGAGAAGTGTCATGGGATTTTGAGCAGTGACTATCTGTGGCGGCGCATGCTTCGTAGCTGGCGCACTGACTGCAGTGAAAGTGTGCGGCATGAGTGGCGCGCGCTTGTAACGGGGCTAGGCCTCTCCGTGAAAAAAAATTCTCGGGTCTCTGGCGCGAGAATCTCAGAATCCACCACTGAGCCTCAGGGCTGCTATAAATAATCTATAATGCTATGTTAAATCTGCTATAATGGCGAATTCAGGGGAATATTATAGGCTAAGGCCACGCCCCTTTGGCAGGCTCTGACGGGTAATGACTTAGGGCTAGCTCATTGGTCGCACGTCAGAGGCGCCCGCGCCATTGGATGTGCAGTTGCCGTAGCACAGCCTATGAGCGAGCCAGACACTCACTGTGCTAGCTGTGCAGCTGCAAATGCGTTTTACATATAAGCTTCAGTAAATCAAGGAAAAGGAGTTTCCCCACTGCGTATAGCTACGCAATACGAAGTGACCGTTCGAAAGGGAACCCCTTTTACAAATCTATTGCAAATGTTTTTACTGAAATTAAAATCTTTCAAATGCAATTATCTAATCATCTAATAAGATTATCATGTGTAAATGTGTTATTTTATCAATTGTCATGGTTTGTTTAGTTTGTTCTATGAATGGCTCAGCTAAACAGGCCAATAAGACTATTAACTATCTCATTTTAATTATACTAATGTCTAATTAAAACGTCTAAAACTGATCAGAGATCAGGTAAACCCACAGACACTTGTTCATTGGTTCTCAGTGACTCTTCGTGATCATAGGTTGACAGAGATCAACTGCCGTGTTTGGAAACAGTAATGACGTAATGAAGCCTCGTTTACTGAGATCACGTGACTCTGGCAGTTTGACACACCCTCCGAACCACTGATTCAGAATAAAAGATTCGTAAGAGCTCCGAAGCTTCATGAAGCAGTGTTTTGAAATTGCCATCGTTAGTTCCCTGTCAGTTTGTTCTTTTGTTTTATTTTTTGATTGCAAGTTTCAGTCATTTTATTCCTAGTTATCTTCTTTGTTTTGCTGTTTCAGTCTTTATTTTTATATTTCCTATTTAATTACTCTCTTGTCTTGCTCTGTCATCTTGTTGTGTCTTGTCTTGTTCATTGCTGCTACAGCTAAGAGATCCTCAAGCCTCTGGCTCCTCGTGTTTCTCAGCACCATCACCTCTTCTTCTGCTGTCCTCAAGCCTCTGGCTCCTCGTGTTCCTCAGCACCATCGCCTCTTCTTCTGCTGTCCTCAACCATCGTGTTCCTCAGCACCATCGCCTCTTCTTCTGCTGTCCTCTAGCCTCTGGCTCCTCGTGTTCCTCAGCATCATCGCCTCTTCTTCTGCTGTCCTCAAGCCTCTGGTTCCTCGTGTTCCTCAGCATCATCGCCTCTTCTTCTGCTGTCCTCAAGCCTTGTGTTCCTCGTGTTCCTCAGCATCATCGCCTCTTCTTCTGCTGTCCTCAAGCCTCTGGCTCCTCGTGTTCCTCAGCATCATTGCCTCTTCTTCTGCTGTCCTCAAGCCTCATGTTCCTCAGCACCATCGCCTCTTCTTCTGCTGTCCTCAAGCCTCGTGTTCCTCAGCACCATCGCCTCTTCTTCTGCTGTCCTCAAGCCTCGTGTTCCTCAGCACCATCGCCTCTTCTTCTGCTGTCCTCAAGCCTCGTGTTCCTCAGCACCATCGCCTCTTCTTCTGCTGTCCTCAAGCCTCTGGCTCCTCGTGTTCCTCAGCATCATCGCCTCTTCTTCTGCTGTCCTCAAGCCTCTGGCTCCTCGTGTTCCTCAGCATCATCGCCTCTTCTTCTGCTGTCCTCAAGCCTCGTGTTCCTCGTGTTCCTCAGCATCATCGCCTCTTCTTCTGCTGTCCTCAAGCCTCGTGTTCCTCAGCACCATCGCCTCTTCTTCTGCTGTCCTCAAGCCTCTGGCTCCTCGTGTTCCTCAGCACCATCGCCTCTGCTGCTGCTGTCCTCAAGCCTTGTGTTCCTCGTGTTCCTCAGCATCATCGCCTCTTCTTCTGCTGTCCTCAAGCCTCTAGCTCCTCGTGTTCCTCAGCATCATTGCCTCTTCTTCTGCTGTCCTCAAGCCTCATGTTCCTCAGCACCATCGCCTCTTCTTCTGCTGTCCTCAAGCCTCGTGTTCCTCAGCACCATCGCCTCTTCTTCTGCTGTCCTCAAGCCTCGTGTTCCTCAGCACCATCGTCTCTTCTTCTGCTGTCCTCAAGCCTCGTGTTCCTCAGCACCATCGCCTCTTCTTCTGCTGTCCTCAAGCCTCTGGCTCCTCGTGTTCCTCAGCATCATCGCCTCTTCTTCTGCTGTCCTCAAGCCTCTGGCTCCTCGTGTTCCTCAGCATCATCGCCTCTTCTTCTGCTGTCCTCAAGCCTCTGGCTCCTCGTGTTCCTCAGCATCATCGCCTCTTCTTCTGCTGTCCTCAAGCCTCGTGTTCCTCAGCACCATCGCCTCTTCTTCTGCTGTCCTCAAGCCTCTGGCTCCTCGTGTTCCTCAGCATCATCACCTCTTCTTCTGCTGTCCTCAAGCCTCTGGCTCCTCGTGTTCCTCAGCATCATCGCCTCTTCTTCTGCTGTCCTCAAGCCTCTGGCTCCTCGTGTTCCTCAGCATCATCGCCTCTTCTTCTGCTGTCCTCAAGCCTCTGGCTCCTCGTGTTCCTCAGCACCATCGCCTCTTCTTCTGCTGTCCTCAAGCCTCTGGCTCCTCGTGTTCCTCAGCACCATCGCCTCTTCTTCTGCTGTCCTCAAGCCTCTGGCTCCTCGTGTTCCTCAGCACCATCGCCTCTTCTTCTGCTGTCCTCAAGCCTCTGGCTCCTCAGCATCATCGCCTCTTCTTCTGCTGTCCTCAAGCCTCTGGCTCCTCGTGTTCCTCAGCATCATCGCCTCTTTTTCTGCTGTCCTCAAGCCTTGTGTTCCTCGTGTTCCTCAGCATCATCGCCTCTTCTTCTGCTGTCCTCAAGCCTATGGTTCCTCGTGTTCCTCAGCATCATTGCCTCTTCTTCGGCTGTCCTCAAGCCTCATGTTCCTCAGCACCATCGCCTCTTCTTCTGCTGTCCTCAAGCCTCGTGTTCCTCAGCACCATCGCCTCTTCTTCTGCTGTCCTCAAGCCTCGTGTTCCTCAGCACCATCGCCTCTTCTTCTGCTGTCCTCAAGCCTCTGGCTCCTCGTGTTCCTCAGCATCATCGCCTCTTCTTCTGCTGTCCTCAAGCCTCTGGCTCCTCTTGTTCCTCAGCATCATCGCCTCTTCTTCTGCTGTCCTCAAGCCTTGTGTTCCTCGTGTTCCTCAGCATCATCGCCTCTTCTTCTGCTGTCCTCAAGCCTTGTGTTCCTCGTGTTCCTCAGCATCATCGCCTCTTCTTCTGCTGTCCTCAAGCCTCGTGTTCCTCAGCACCATCGCCTCTTCTTCTGCTGTCCTCAAGCCTCTGGCTCCTCGTGTTCCTCAGCATCATCGCCTCTTCTTCTGCTGTCCTCAAGCCTTGTGTTCCTCATGTTCCTCAGCACCATCGCCTCTTCTTCTGCTGTCCTCAAGCCTCTGGCTCCTCGTGTTCCTCAGCATCATCGCCTCTTCTTCTGCTGTCCTCAAGCCTTGTGTTCCTCGTGTTCCTCAGCACCATCGCCTCTTCTTCTGCTGTCCTCAAGCCTCTGGCTCCTCGTGTTCCTCAGCATCATCGCCTCTTCTTCTGCTGTCCTCAAGCCTCTGGCTCCTCGTGTTTCTCAGCACCATCGCCTCTTCTTCTGCTGTCCTCAAGTCTCTGGCTCCTCGTGTTCCTCAGCACAATCGCCTCTTCTTCTGCTGTCCTCAAGCCTCGTGTTCCTCAGCATCATCGCCTCTTCTTCTGCTGTCCTCAAGCCTCTGGCTCCTCGTGTTCCTCAGCACCATCGCCTCTTCTTCTGCTGTCCTCAAGCCTCTGGCTCATCGTGTTCCTCAGCATCATCGCCTCTTCTTCTGCTGTCCTCAAGCCTCGTGTTCCTCGTGTTCCTCAGCACCATCGCCTCTTCTTCTGCTGTCCTCAAGCCTCGTGTTCCTCGTGTTACTCAGCACCATCGCCTCTTCTTCTACTGTCCTCAAGCCTCGTGTTCCTCAGCACCATCGCCTCTTCTTCTGCTGTCCTCAAGCCTCGTGTTCCTCAGCACCATTGCCTCTTCTTCTGCTGTCCTCAAGCCTCGTGTTCCTCAGCACCATCGCCTCTTCTTCTGCTGTCCTCAAGCCTCGTGTTCCTCAGCACCATCGCCTCTTCTTCTGCTGTCCTCAAGCCTCGTATTCCTCAGCACAATCGCCTCTTCTTCTGCTGTCTTCAAGACCTTGTGTTCCTCGTGTTCCTCAGCACCATCGCCTCTTCTTCTGCTGTCCTTAAGCCTCGTGTTCCTCAGCACCATCGCCTCTTCTTCTGCTGTCCTCAAGCCTCGTGTTCCTCGTGTTACTCAGCACCATCGCCTCTTCTTCTGCTGTCCTCAAGCCTCGTGTTCCTCAGCACCATCGCCTCTTCTTCTGCTGTCCTCAAGCCTCGTGTTCCTCAGCACCATTGCCTCTTCTTCTGCTGTGCTCAAGCCTCGTGTTCCTCAGCACCATCGCCTCTTCTTCTGCTGTCCTCAAGCCTCGTGTTCCTCAGCACCATCGCCTCTTCTTCTGCTGTGCTCAAGCCTCGTGTTCCTCAGCACCATCGCCTCTTCTTCTGCTGTCCTCAAGCCTCTGGCTCATCGTGTTCCTCAGCATCATCGCCTCTTCTTCTGCTGTCCTCAAGCCTCGTGTTCCTCGTGTTCCTCAGCACCATCGCCTCTTCTTCTGCTGTCCTCAAGCCTCGTGTTCCTCAGCACCATTGCCTCTTCTTCTGCTGTGCTCAAGCCTCGTGTTCCTCAGCACCATCGCCTCTTCTTCTGCTGTCCTCAAGCCTCGTGTTCCTCAGCACCATCGCCTCTTCTTCTGCTGTGCTCAAGCCTCGTGTTCCTCAGCACCATCGCCTCTTCTTCTACTGTCCTCAAGCCTCGTGTTCCTCAGCACCATCGCCTCTTCTTCTGCTGTCCTCAAGCCTCGTGTTCCTCAGCACCATTGCCTCTTCTTCTGCTGTCCTCAAGCCTCGTGTTCCTCAGCACCATCGCCTCTTCTTCTGCTGTCCTCAAGCCTCGTGTTCCTCAGCACCATCGCCTCTTCTTCTGCTGTCCTCAAGCCTCGTATTCCTCAGCACAATCGCCTCTTCTTCTGCTGTCTTCAAGACCTTGTGTTCCTCATGTTCCTCAGCACCATCGCCTCTTCTTCTGCTGTCCTCAAGCCTCGTTTTCCTCAGCACCATCGCCTCTTCTTCTGCTGTCCTCAAGCCTCGTGTTCCTCAGCACCATCGCCTCTTCTTCTGCTGTCCTCAAGCCTTGTGTTCCTCGTGTTACTCAGCACCATCGCCTCTTCTTCTGCTGTCCTCAAGCCTCGTGTTCCTCAGCACCATCGCCTCTTCTTCTGCTGTCCTCAAGCCTCGTGTTCCTCAGCACCATTGCCTCTTCTTCTGCTGTGCTCTAGCCTCGTGTTCCTCAGCACCATCGCCTCTTCTTCTGCTGTCCTCAAGCCTCGTGTTCCTCAGCACCATCGCCTCTTCTTCTGCTGTGCTCAAGCCTCGTGTTCCTCAGCACCATCGCCTCTTCTTCTGCTGTCCTCAAGCCTCTGGCTCCTCGTGTTCCTCAGCATCATCGCCTCTTCTTCTGCTGTCCTCAAGCCTCTGGCTCCTCGTGTTCCTCAGCATCATCGCCTCTTCTTCTGCTGTCCTCAAGGTCAGCCAGGACTGGTTTCAGTCGTCATCCTCCTTGCCTGTCATCGTGTCGTCAGCCCTACTGTTCGAACTGTTTCACTCCGCTCTCCTTGTGCCCTGTCTACAGTCTTGTAAATTAAACCCCTTCACAGCTATTCTGCGCCTCAGTCCTCTTTCAGATTCTGGACAGTACCTGACAGTATAACATGAAGTTGCAGATATTTGGGTAGTAGACCTGACATTACTTTATAAATAAAAATACACCCGTCTACTATGTAATGACGTCCAATTGAAAAGGTGTGCCATGTGTGTCAGTATCCAACAAGAGTCCACTGTTATATCTTCTGCTTTCAATCTGTACAATCATTCATACATTTCCATCAGTAGATCTTCTCTGTCAGTTCTGCATTATACTTTAGAGAGCTGACGACAAATCCGAACAAATTACAGTCCTAATTCACTTAATCTGTTCATTCCATTATTATAGCAGTTATCTCTGTGTGGAATATACAGACAGTTTATCAGTTATTCTCAGACTTATTTTAGTCTGAATATATACTTGATTAAATGCATCTTTATATCTCTCTGTAGACATCTGTAGGGTGTGGCGGCTGTATTCCAGAGAGCAGGTTATGTGACATTGCCAGCTGGGTTTCAGGGTATTAAGCGGATAGTCTCGCATAGCCAGAATGTGTGTGTGTGTGTGGGGGGGGGGGGTAGATTTAATCATAAGTAACCTAGAAACTTACAGCTACAGACCACTGTTATTAGAGTTTTCAAGGACTTCACACAACTTTCTCCAGCACTTTAAAGCTCAAAAGTCAGAATATTATTCCTAATCATCCTATCATCCTTCAAAGATTGTGCACATTTGTAAAACTAAGAGTTTCATGATGTAAGAAAACTAAGACTTGGTGGAATGCAAACACTTTTACATTTATTTTTACTAAATGACCACTATAACCAGTCGATGGCGGCAGAGGGGCACTTCTTGGCACATTTTTAGAGTATCAAATCACTATTATAACATTAAACCTTCTCAAAGTGTGAAGTAGGCGACACATTGTCGGAAAGTGCGAATGAAATTACAGACTTCCTTTATAATCAATGAACCTGTCGGTCAGCTCGGTGCAAACTCATTAAAACTCCCATTTTTATCAATGACTCTGACTAAACTAATCTCTCATTTATATTGTGTCTCCGCTTTGCTTGTGATAATGAGAGGGTTTGTGTACGTGTAAAACTTTACATCGGCTTTTGGTGAATTGACGCCAACGTTTTTTCCTCCAATATTTTTGTATTTCCAGCAATCTTTTGAAGTAAACTGTACGATATACACAATGTATAGATGTGTGCAATGATTGTTGTCACTTCCTTGCAAGTCAACATCATCATGGCATCTAAAGTTTGATCTCATTGCTCCATATCAGCTTCTAAGTGTAAATGATCCCGTTTCTTCAATGCTGATGTGGATCCTGCCCCATTACTTTAGTTAGAGTCTACACATCTGTACTAGAACTTGATTTCTCTATATTGAACATTACCTTTACATCTGTTTTCAGTTGTCTTAATATGTCTCTTCCATGTTAATTTCTCATCAAAGATTTAATCAAGATACTTGAATTCTGTCTAATTCTCTCTAATTTCTAGTGGGTTATCACATAATTGTTTTTTTCTTTGTAAAAATCATATATTGAGTCTTTTTGTACAGAACATTTTGATCCCCAATGTATCAACTTCACGTATAGATTCTTGTATTCCTTTAACAATACATTTCTTAAATTCCTCCCTCTTTTCCATACATCAGCATATAATGCCTTTAAATTAAATTAAATTGGATTGATGACACTTCCTTTTGGAGTCCCATTCATAATATCATACGGCGCTGACATTTCTTCCTGAAATGTACTTTCAAATTGGAAATCTGATATACATTTATACATTTTACCGCTATTCCATATTTATTTTAGTTGAATTAAAAGTCCTTCGTTCCATTAAGTGTCATAAGCTTTTTTTAATATCAAAGAAAACTGCAACAAGTTATTCTCTCATAATAAGTGCTTTTTTTTGCATCATTGTTAAATAATATCGGAGCATCCGTTGTAAATCTCTTTTCTTAAATCCACTCTGATCTGATGATAATATTTATTTATTTCCCCCAAAACAGTAATTCAACCCGTTCTTACTATCATTTTCTCCATTGCTTTGCACAATGATCAGTCTATACTGTTGTGTTGCATCTTTCCCTGGTATAATATTGGTAATCATATTGCCCTTTTCCAATCTCTGGGTAAAATACTTTCATTCCATACGCGATTATATAAATCCAAAAATGCTTTAATCTCTGGCAAGTTTATACTGTAACTGACCCTGGTGTTGTATTCCTTGAATTATAACTCAAAATAATGAAAATCTTCATCCATATTTTTCTCTACTCCTTGTTTTTTTCATAGGACATTCTTATATAATTGACTTATTTATTGTCTTTCTCTTTCTCTTCTATTACAGCTTATAGTTATCATTCATTTTCCTAATCATTCTCAATATCACATTTCAGTCTCTCTCCCAAATGTATTGCAGAACTCTTTTGCTTTTTAAATTATCCTTATTGTAATTGACCTTTTCTTCTTATACTCTCTGATTGTATCTTGAGTTATTAATCTTTTGAAAATTCTAAATGCCTTATTTCATTCTCTATTGCCACCGTGCAGTCTTCTATTTATTTATTTTTTTCTTTCCTCTCCACTACATGTCCATTGATCTTGAATTCCTAGGAGCTGTTTAGCAAGTCTCCTGGATACAAATAATGTGTGCTGTTCCTCCCAGTTCTGTCCTTAAATTCTTGCCCACTTGCTATTAAGCTCCTGGCATTCCAATGTAGTGGAAGGAAAGACATTATAGGCTTATGAATTGTTACTCATGTCATGTCCACAGCTACAGTTCCTTCTTATGCTTTTATAATCTCTGACTTCTATAGCTGAAGTTCCTGTTAACTTTAGGAATTTTTTAGCACTGCACAACCTACAATTATCTTTAAATTTTCCGACTCCCTTTCTACTTGCGCTGTAGGGAATATGGGCTGAAGACACACCTTAAGAAAAAATTTGCTTTTCACTCCTCGTATAGTGTATGATTGCAGAAATAATTATATATGTTTGTATTTAGCATTGGTGGAGCAACAGATTTTGTGTGAAAATAAATCATAAAAGTGATTATTTTGTTTAAAAATCTAATAAAGGAGGTGAGATCTTTTACCCACACGGGGCAAAAGACACAAATACAAATACTTCAGCTAAATAATGTGTTTTTAAAGGGGTGGTAAAACACGATTTCACTTCTCTAACTGTAGCTAGTGTGTAATGTTGCTGTTTGAGCATAAACAACATCTGCAAAGTTACAACGCTCAAAGTTCAAAGCAAAGGGAGATATTTGCTTTTAAAGAAAAGGACTACAACAAACGGCTGGTAGGGACTACCGGGTTAGTGACATCACGACCCTGAAATGTACATAAGCCCCGCCCCCGGGACACGCAGTTATAGACCCTACCCAAGTTATAGATTACCATGACAGAATATGCTAATTGAGTTAGTTAACTCCACATCAGCAACATAAATTCATCAACTAACCAATCCGGTTTAACATTAAAGGCAGAACAGTTTCTGTCATTTTAGTGTGTGTGCGTGAGGTAATCAGAGCTGCTAACACACACAAGCTCTTGAAACCCCGCCCCCTGCAACAGCTCAGTTACATTTAAAGGCCCAGGCACAAAACGGTGCGTTTTTGCTCACCCTCAAAAAGTGACAATGTTGACAATGATGTTATATAAAAATATCTGTGGGTTATTTTGTGCTAAAACTTCACACGCACATCAGAGATTTCTTGTACATCTTGTGAAAAGGGCATTTTACCACCCCTTTACTAATATCTAAGTTGATACTTGTTCAAAACAATCACTTTAGCACTATTTTAAGTTTGTACTATTTTCTGTTTATTTTGATTAAAAAATTAAATAATTTTTGTTCAATAAATATACTGTCATTAAAATATGTTAATGTAAAAATATACTTAAAAAATACAGAATTGTTTTTTTTTCAGAAAAGAAAAGTGTAACGTATTGAGTTCTGTTCTGGTTTAAATGTGCAGTCTGTAAGAATGCGCAAGTGAGATAGCCTCGACTACCCACTTGCTCATCCTCAACCAGTAATGAGAGGATCTCTCCCCAATGATGCACCACCCAGAGGAGTGTGGTAAGCATACAGTATATAGCCGTCACATACAAGGTGGAAAGAGTTAACCCCGCAGAGAAACACTCTTGCAGATAATCGAGTACTGTACCAACAGGGCAGTTAACAGGATTCAGTTGGCGTTCTCCGCAACAAGCAGAGAACAGTTTCCACTTCAGTGCATACAGGCTTCTCATGGAAGGAGCTCTGGACTGGAGTGTGGTCTCCACGACCTCGGTCGAGAGACCTGATTCTATGAGCTGGGCCCCCTCAGAGGCCAAGCCCACAGTTTCCACGCTGGGCAAAGATGATAAATCGTGCCGCCTGCTTGGGACAGCCGGTCCCTCCTGATCGGAATCTCCATCGGAGAGCCATCTAGAAGGGACACCAGGTCCAAGAACCAAACTCGGGCCAGCCAGTATGCCAGTATCCCGGCGAACCCTCTCCATAACTCCCGGGAGCAGAGATATTGGAGGAAAAGTGTACAGGTGTAGCCTCGGCCAGAGGGGCAGGGTGTGTGATAGAGAACCGCATGGGACAATGAGTTGTATCTGAAGATACAAAAAGGTCGACTTGAGCTTGACCGAATTTCTCCCAAATGAGCTTCACCGCCTCGGGGTGAAGTCTCCATTCCCCAAGATATCCGCTCCCTGATTTAGATGCTCCAGAATATATACTGCCCTGAGAGACAGTAATTTCCCTTGGGCCCATAGAAGGATCTGATGAGCCAGTTTGCATAGGTGATGTGACCTCAGACCCCCCTGATGGTTGATATAAGAGACCACCGATGTGTTGTTTGTACGGTCAAGCACATGGTGACCTCTCCGGTCTGGCAGGAAGTGCTTTAGAACTCGAAACATAATTTCTAGCCGATTTATGTGCCAAGAAAGTAGATGGTCCTGCCATAGACCTTTCGCTGAGCGACCACTCATGAGCGCCCCCAACCTGTGAGGGAAGCATCCGTCGATAGCGTTACACGTCAACAAGAAGCCCCCAGCACTGGCACTAAGGCACGTAGGCATCGCCGCATGACCTTGATCATGTGAAACGTATTTCCCCTCGGAGAAAAGCCCTTGGTCCTGAGCCACCACTGCAGGGGTCTCGTGTACAGGAGGCCAAAAGTTATTTCGTTAGAGGCTGCTGCCATGAGACCCAACAGTCTCTGAAACTGTTTCACAGTGAGTGGCTGGCCTAGTTTTACTCCATTCACAGCTGAGAGAATCGAAGTAATACGTGCAGGTGATAACTGTGCCCGTATCGTTGTCGAATCCCATACCACACCTGGAAAAGTGGTCCTCTGAGATGGGAGGAGCACACTCTTCTTGGCGTTGAGCCTCAACCCCAGCATCTTTTTGTGGGACCAAACCGCCATCTGCTCGGATTGAGCTAAAATCAACCAATCGTCGATGTAATTCAACACGCGGATGCCCTGGAGTCTCAGTGGGGCAAGAGCTGCATCCAAGCATTTCGTGAAAGTGCGGGCTGACAAACCTAGGCCGAACGGAAGAACCCGATATTGGTACGCTTCACCCCCGAAAGCGAACCTCAGGAACTTCCTGTGATGAGGATAGATGGATACATGGAAGTAACCGTCCTTCAAGTCTAACATGACAACCCAGTCTTCGGACGCTTTACCCACCAGCGCTGAAGTGGTTTTTAATGGCTTGGTGGGTAACGGGGTTTTTAATGATGACGCTGACTCGGGAGAGAGATAGCTCGCGAGCGTCTCTTTAGCCCGAGGCATCGTCACATAACCATCATTTTTAGTACCCATAACATTACTATAAATAGATGTTTGTCGATTAAAAACACGATATGAAACCGGTTTCTTCCCTGACCTCGACATCTCAGTGTGGAGGTCGATAAAAAACAGTAAACCCCTACGAGGAGGCTGTGACCTAGATGGTAAATATCTTTCATCTAGATCCTCGGCTGGCTAATCTATATGTAATTTGGCAACAGCGCGAGTCACAACCTGCAAAAGCTCCTCATCAGCAGGGGTATGAGATGGCGAACTCTCATAATCCCCTGCATCAATGCTGATGTATATGTATATATACACTGAACAAAATTATAAACGCAACACTTTTGTTTTTGTCCCCATTTTTCATGAGCTTAACTCAAAGATCTAAGACTTTTTCCATGTACACAAAAGGCCTATTTCTCTCAAATATTGTTCACAAATCTGTCTAAATCTGTGTTAGTGAGCACTTCTTGTTTGCCGAGATGATCCATCCACCTCACCTCACCTCACCTGTGGCGTATCAAGATGCTGATTACACAGCATGATTATTGCACAGGTGTGCCTTAGGCTGGCCACAATAAAAGGCCACTCTAAAATGTGCAGTTTTACTGTATTGGGGGGGGGGGGGGGGGTACCAGATACCAGTCATTATCTGGTGTGCCCACCATTTGCCTCACGCAGTGCAACACATCTCCTTCACATAGAGTTGATCAGGTTGTTGATTGTGGCCTGTAGAATGTTGGTCCATTCCTCTTCAATGGCTGTGTGAAGTTGCTGGATCATCCAGATCTTCTTGTTTGTTGAATAATCGTATGTTTTGATGCTCAGACTTCATTTTGATGTTACTCAATGTGAGATGTTATACCAAGGGAAAAACTATGGAAAATTACAGCTTCACAACATAAAAACCTTGAAATTGAGACCTTCTCTAATCTGCTACTCCTGAAGACAAACCACACAATAATAAGATTAAACAATAATAGCAAGCATTTCAAGAGAAGGAAATTAGAAAAAAGTAATAAAAAATATCAAAACATAATATGACATAAATTAATAATAATAAAATGATTAAATGATAAAATGAATAAATGATGTAAATAAAATAATAACAATAATATAAATAAATGATAAACTACATAAATGACTAATTCTGAAATTAAATATAAAACAAAGAAAATAAAACAACACCAATTTATGGTTGCTTTCTTAAAGAAATTCATACAATTTGTAATTGTAATTGGTTGTAATTGAAAACCCTTAGATCCTTCAGGGTATATACTCTCGTACAGAAAGCTTATTTGCCTGTAGGCCTTTTCCTTCAAATTTAACCTTTTATTGTCTTTCCACGTCTGCAATCTTCAGCAGAAATGACTGCAGTAGTTTTACCACATTCTCAGTATAGCGATGCTTTTCCAAGTGCTGCGGCTCACTGCAAAGCCTCATGACGTCATTACAGAACAATCAAGCATGAAGACATTCTAGTACAGCCCAAAAGCAAAATCAAGACCTCGTAAAAGGGCATAATAGGACCTCTTTAAAAGTCCACAACTGATCAAGCCAAAGGCGACAATGGCAACTCAACACAAGCCAAATGTATGTCATGATGTCAACTCAACAGCATACTTCATGATTAAGGATTTAGGGTAAGTTGTATTGATGGGACAACATTTTATTAATTGTTACTCTCCGGTTATTATAATTTCACTTCTTTGAAGACTGCTGTCTTCATCATTGAAGCCTGTTTTTTAGAGCTCCTCAGCCTGTGAGATAAAAGCAAAGTAATGTTATACATTTTAACTAACAATATTTCTGATAATAATCAGACTTTAAACACATGTATTCTATTTAAAAAACCCAAACTCAGAACTGAATTTAGAATATTTAATTTTTCATAATTTTTAAGACTGCATCTATTATGAAGATGGGAGAATGAATAAGGCACTCACCCTTTTATTCGCTGCATCTGAACAATGGTCTCAGGAAGAACCTTTCCTTTAGTTTCTGGCAACAGTAAAGTAATTAAGCCAGCAAACACTGCCAGGCTTCCAATGACAATATAAGGAATGTATCTATAGTAGTTACCTTTACAGAAAAAAAAGGAATCATTTTTACAAGTTATGACTTATGCAATGTTCATATTTCTCATATACACTGCTCAAAAAATGAAGGAAACACTTAAATCACACTGTGGCGAACAGGACGGCCGAGGGGCGTGAGAGAACGGCGCGAGGCCGGTGGTGTGATTGCTAATGAGCAACATCTGTTAGGCACACCGGTCTCGCATCTCTCACGGAGGAGCGGAAGCATAAAGGAGGAGCGACGACGTTGATAATCGGGAGAGGAACAGGCCTGTGTTTTAGTTGTGTTTTGTTTTTGTATTTTACTTTAGCCAGCAGTCGTCCGCGAGGGGCTGCTGGTGGTATTTCGTTTGTTTGTTTTATTTAAATAAATTATATTTTGCTTGTTCGCCGGTTCCCGCCTCCTTCTTCCCTGAACATTGCTACACTGGTGCCGAAACCCGGGAAGAGGGAGGAACGCGCTGTCAGAGAGTCCTCGCCGGTGTGGGGAATCCGCGGTGCCATCGAGCATGGTGCGCGAGTCGCCGCCGCTCGCCGTGGGCCGGAGCCTGCTGCCATCCGCCGAGCGAGGGGAGGAGCAGGGAGCGGGGGACTCGCGGCCACGGACGCTCGAGGCGGTGCGCTGGAGTGAGTTGCCGGTGGGACGGTCGAGCTCGCTGCCAGCCGCCTGGGTATTGGAGGGGCGGCTGCCATCCGGGAGGGAGAGGAGGAGTCGCCGCTCGCCGTGGGCCGGAGCCTGCTGCCGTCCACCAGTGAAGGGGAGGAGCAGGGAGCGGGGGACTCCTGCCGTCTGCCCAAGGCACCCGAGGAGCCGTTGCCGTCCACCGGGCGGCGGAGGAGCGTCGAGCCGTCCACCGAGGGCTACCCAGCGTCACCGCCAGGCACCGCGGAGGAGATCGCCTAGCTGGTGGGGGACCAGATGGTGGCGCGTTGTGGGAACCGGACCAAGTTTTTTTTTTTCCTCTCTCCCCTCTCTCGATCTGTCGCTCCTCATGCTTCCGTCTCCGTTTCCCTCGGTTTGTCTGTCCATACCCCCCAGGGATCGCCGCCGCCGGGGGGGGGGAGTAGGCACAGGCTCGTGGGTACCCCCCGGCCTGTGAGGGGCGATGGGGGTATGTGGCAAACAGGACGGCCGAGGGGCGTGAGAGAACGGCGCGAGGCCGGTGGTGCGATTGCTAATGAGCAACACCTGTTAGGCACACCGGTCTCGCATCTCTCACGGAGGAGCGGAAGCATAAAGGAGGAGCGACGACGTTGATGATCGGGAGAGGAACAGGCCTGTGTTTTAGTTGTGTTTTGTTTTTGTATTTTATTTTAGCCAGCAGTCGTCCGCGAGGGGCTGCTGGTGGTATTTCGTTTGTTTGTTTTATTTAAATAAATTATATTTTGCTTGTTCGCCGGTTCCCGCCTCCTTCTTCCCTGAACATTGCTACACACACATTGGATCACAATGAATGAAATTTAAAATTTAAAAAAGCATGTAAATTTTGTTCAAAAGCATCTACAAAAGAGTGGAAAATGCTAGAGTTTACAGAAGTGACAAGATTGGAAGAGGAAAGGCTTCTAGTGAAATCTGTTGGCCAAGGTCAACAAGGCTAGTGGACAAAAGTGGGCCGACATCCAACCAAGGTCAGTCAGTTGGAGCGACCTTTGGAGAATTCCCCAAGCCAGGTTAAGTTTTATTATTAGAGCCAGTTACGACACACTTCCTTGTCCAGTTAACCTGGCACAGTGTTTGGGGGCGATGGCAAACAAGAGACCTCTGGGGCCTTAGGAGTCAGCCTGTCCAATTTGTAAGAGCACTTTCATTTGCACCAAGTAAGTGAAACTGGTTTACAATCACATGCTTCCTAACAGATTGATATCCTGAAGTTGAACTGACTTAGTGTTATACTGTGATTTTAAGTGTTCCCTTAATTTTCTTTGAGCATATTAAATCCTATAGCAAATCTTATATAAAATAATAGAAGAAACATCAAATCTGTGGCTGTACCCAAGTATATGATGAAGGGAGAAACGATGCTCCCTATGCGAGCCGTCATGGAGCAGGTTCCCATGGCCATGTTTCTCACCACAGTAGGAAACAGTTCTGAGGTCACGGCATAAACCACACAGAACGCAGCGGTGACACCAAGTTTCCCCAACATCTCCAGTAAGGTTGCCAACTCCATTAGATCTGCAATGACACATATATACATTCTCTTTATATAGGCATGCAGACATGATCAAGACATGCTGAAGTTCAAGCAGAGCCTCAGAATGTGGAAGAAAGGTCATTTAAGTGACTTTGAACGTGGCACGGTTGTTGGTTGTTGGTGTCAGACAGGCTGGTCTGAGTGTTTCAGAAACTGCTGATCTACTGGGATTTTCACAGACAACCATCTCTATGGTTTACAGAGAATGGTCTGGAAGAAGAGGAAACATCCAGTCAGCGAAAATGCCTCGTTGAAGTCAGAGGAGAATGGCCAGACTGGTTCAGCTGATAGAAAGACAACAGTAACTCAAATAAGCACTCGTTACAGCCGAGGCCTGAAGAAAACACACATCACGAACCAGCCCTGAAGTAGACGGTCTTGCTGAGCCAACAATCTTGCCATCTCTACAGATACAGAAGGGTTTCATGTAATAGTTTACAATGCTAGGCAACACAGAGATATTAATTTATCTGCATTTATTTATTATGTTATTCAGTCATTTAAACTGATGAATACTGTTGGGTAAAGATTAGACATACATGATATTAGTATTACAGACATCATCTGTCAGTTGAAATGTCTGATACTTTACAATTAGCTGTTGGCACTCTTGAGGATCAGAAATTCAAGAAACTTCCAAATGTCCACATCTCTGTTTGTATGTACAAATTATTTTTGAGAAGTTTGGAAGAAAAAAAAAACAATGTTTTGACTTTTGTCTGTCACACATGGTTGCGGAGTTATTAGTGAAAACATAAAGTTGATTATTATACGGCCATCTTTTGGACGATTTTTTACTAAATTTGTTATACTTTTTTTTAATACATATATGTTACAAATATTTTTTTTGTTGAAGTCAGCTACAAAAGCAGATTTTCAAAGCGTTTTTTGATGTCAAGCAATCGAATCGAGATTTGTGCACAAAAACACAATCACAATTGTTTATATAAATGAAATCCTTGTAGATCATGTACTGAAACGTCCCTTCAACCCCAGAACAGAAGTGCTATTGAAAGCTTAGAATCTCTGTACTAAATAAAGCTCTTATAAACCCCTTTATCAATTGCCTGTCATTTGTCAAGTAAGAGAAAAAGTAATTTGGCTCCTAAATTACAACCAATGCACCTTCATCGTCATTTTTTTGTTTGTCTATTGCTCTCCAGAGGATACTTCTCCAGAGACTTAACAAACGTTTTGTAATTACATGTAACTTCCTCACAATTAGATGTGATGCAGGACCGGATCTTACCTTTAGGAATGAGCTGTATGATGAAAATCATCGCTCCACCCATGAGAAGAGTGGAGGACTGGCAGAACCTCCTCCCGCAGAACCTGAGCAGAAGCATGGCTATGATGAACGCTGGGACCTCCACCACTGCAGACAGGAAGAAATTCAGGTACGGGTTTCCATGAAGGTTTGTGGTGTTCAGAATGAGAGCGTAGTAAGACATGGTGATGACCATCCTGAGGGAGAAAAGCAGCACTTGTTTATATCAGCCCTCGTCTGGTGTCTCACGACTCTCAGGCTACGTCTACGTTAATGCGGATACGCTTGAACACGGTGCTTTCGTTTAAAAACGCTCTCCGTCCACACACCGCGTAAATCCTCACAAAAGCTCACTGAGATGATACAGACAAAAATACATAATAAAGTTATTGCGCAATTTTTCTGGCAGGATACTTTTATTTAGCAAAATCTCCTCTCATTCACTGATGGTCCAGGTCGCTCACTCCTCATTATATGTCTGGTGTAAAACGCTGAAACTGCTCATGTTTCACTGCAGGACAGCAGATGTGAGTGAATTCTGTCATGTGTGCAGGACTGTGATATGAAGAGTGTGTGAAGTAACATTTGATCAACTGTGAAAGTGAAAGCACATAACAGGCACAATACCGCTTTAAACACCAATATCTATTGGTTTAATATGCGTCACATGACTAAACTTACGTCATTGTTTTTAAATTCCTCCGTTTTCACAGTCCACACTACAACACGAAAACAGCGTTTCTAATTTATTAACTATGGAGACCGTTTTCTAAAAGCTTTGTTTTAATTAATAAAAACTCGTCTCAGTGTGAACCGAAGACACAACGGAGAGAAAAATATGCGTTTCCAAGCTAAACATGT
Source organism: Meda fulgida (assembly GCA_030578275.1). Lineage (NCBI taxonomy): Eukaryota > Metazoa > Chordata > Actinopteri > Cypriniformes > Leuciscidae > Meda > Meda fulgida. The sequence goes on from CM060636.1 coordinate 31,654,790, forward strand.
TCGTGGACAAGGCCTGAGACAGCCAGTTCAGGTCGCAGATCATCGGACGGATCAGGTGTGAGATGAGAAACTTGAAAGTAATATAGTAAATGATTTTGAGCAAGTAGAAATTAAAAACAATATTTGTAGAAAAATATTACAGCATACCACAGAAATGAACAAATCATGATGGTTAAAACAGCATTGGAGTTCCTTAGAATATCCAGAATATTATGTTTTTTCTCCCTCATCTTTGCTGCCTCCTCAATCTGAGGAAACATGAAAAGCATTAATTACACTGGAGGAGGTTTGAGTTAATTTAGGGCGTGTTTGTCTGAAGTTCATCACCTCAGATGAAGTGAAGAGGACTTCAGGAGCGGAGACCTTGTTCTGGTGCGCCGCGAGTCTCAGGATGGCCTCGGCCTCTGCTATTCTCCCCTGAGAGAGAAGCCATCGGGGAGACTCAGGAATAAACCTGATGCATGACAAACAAACACTTTTCGGTAACACTTTACTTGAAGGGGTGTGCATAAGACTGACACATGTCATGAATATGAAGGAGGTTTTATGCATGTTTATGACAACTGTCATTAAGTGTCATTCGCTCAATTATGACATTTTTAATGCAAATATGACATTGTTTGAGATGTCTTTGTTATGACACCTTGACATTACTAAGACAACACAACCTGTCATAAATATGTCATAAACATGATATAGCAGATTAATGATCAAACTTAAGAAACCACTTAGCTTTATGGGTTAATATTTCATTAAACTGTCATGTGGTTGGTTTTGACATTGGCTGTCATGAGGAAATTATAACATTTTAATGACAAATTAAATTTGTACCACTGTAGTTGAGGTCAAGAAAAACATTGATGACACTGTCAGTCCCCGCCTCCACTCACTCAGAGATCCACTGGTTGACGATCACACGTTGATCTGATTGGTTACAAGGTCGTTTGTGACGTCAGAAACACCAGCGATTTCAAACAGTGTTTTTGAGACTGTCTTTGGTTCACTGCAGTTTTAATGAAATGAAAAATCCTTAGCAATGGTGTTGACTTGTGAATTTGTCATAAATTGTCTTAAAGTCTATTAAAAACACCACATTAACATTAAAAGCTGGATTTTCACCACAGGGGGAATTTTCTCATTTCTTAATGACCCCTTCGGTTAGGTACACGTACAGTAGCTGAAGACACTTAATATGCGCACAGTCTCAAACCGTTAACTAATAACTATCCTGAGACATATGAAATCCACACTCTATGTGATTGGATGGCTTTTCCCATATATTAATGACCTCTTGCTCGTCCATGGTTTATACCCGTCGTCAAAATAAAAGTCACAACAACAAGCGTGGCTCACGTCACTTGTGTGAACGCAACCAGGAAAACGCTCCTATGGGAACCATTAGATCTCTGGGAACCGTCCTGGTGGCTCGTTCCTAGAACTACCCGGTGCAAAAGCCCATTTAGTCTCTCCGCACACTCACCACCACAGCGGTAAATACAGGAGTCCAGTGAGGGCGTTGGTGAGCACCAGCCATCTCCAGCTGCGGATGAAGTAAGCTGCTAATGGAAAGAACATCTGACCAATCCCAGATCCCATGAAGATACCCAGAGAACCGAACACCACCCGACTCGCTGGACTCAGAATTTCACACCCTGTTCATCAAGAGGAATGCATTTTAATCAGATGAGAGGAGACACATGACTTTTGAAATCATGCAGGATTGTAATTCATGGTTTTACCTAGGACATATGCTACAACATAATTAGAAAAACCACTAAATCCCACAAAGAAGTAGATGGCAGTGAAGATTTCCCAGCTTGGAGAAAACATCTGGATTATGATGGTCACTGTCTGCATAGCCATCATGGCAAAAAGTATAGGTTTTCTGCCAAACCTGCACATATCACATATTATATTTAATATTTTATTATTTTAGAGTCATATTTGAATTCCACATATTGAATGTCAGAGGCTTATAGCTGTCTGCTCTATTAACTATTAGTGTATTTTGTGTGAAGATTCGAGAGCTAACACTTGGATTGTGGACGCTAACCTGTCAGACATCTGTCCTGAAAGAAAGGTCCCCACCAACACACCAAAGAAGTATATAGATGAGGTCAGTGGGCCTTTGTACTCATTCTCACAAACCAGGTCCCACTGAAAAACACAAACACAGAAAAGTAACTTAACAAAAAAAAACCTGCCACTGAAGTAGACGTGTGCCGCTAATTCGATAATACTGTTTATCGCGGCAATTACTATACAGATTATTGTTACCGTGGGCACTTCAAAATGCTGTGAATAATTCTAGATGACATATTAGCTTAACTGTTTTCATTTCTCTGAACTTACAGAAGCTTAATTTCCATCAATCAGTCAAGAGAGCGCTCTAATGCAACCCGTATGGGCTGTTTAACACTCATTGCGTGCCACATCTGAGAACGAGAGAAACGCGTGAAAACGAAACCTAAAATGAGAAGCATGTCTGAAGGAGGACCGCTTAGGCGTGAAAAAACGATCTATCTGGAAATGAAAGTGTATTACGGAATTTAATAATTGTCTTTCGTGTAATAATCGTGTACTGAAGGCCGTTTCCGATTACACATGCGCTGCCACAAACGCAGAGCATGTGAGATTGAGGAAACAAGAATGCAACACTAAAACAGTAATATTACTACTGAACAGAAGTCCTCTTATATCCCTTTTCAATGCAAGCAGAATCACACGTTATAGGGAGCCATGTAATAAACATAATTTAGTTGTTTATTTAATAATTGTGCTTAAAGACGGTTGTTATTCCCTCATTAATAATAGACTTAATTTATATTTTAATAAGTAAAATATTCTGTTGCATAAAATGAAAATGCAACAGAATTTAGTTTCTTAAATGTTCAAGATTCTTTTCTTTTTTTTATTTAATTTTTCCAAAATGACAGTTGCTGTTTAACAAGTAACTAAAACATTAAAACAGCAATAAAGTGTCATTGTTAAAACTTTGAAAATAAAACTGGATTAGTTAAGCAGATTGCTTATGTGGTGATGTCATCAGCCACTATAGGGTTAATTCCCAAATATGGCGTTCCGTGAATATATAAAACAGCTGCGACGGACATCTAGCCAAGCGTGCTATTCCGGGTCCGGGAAGTGACGTCATTCTCGGGGCGCAGGTTTAGGTTTTGGAGGTAAGAGCTTGTGTTGGCAAGTGTATCTTGAATGTTTGTGTCAGGAAGGATCATTTTGGGACTGAATTGACTTGCAGTGTGGCTGAGGAGGATGAAGATACGTGGAATGCCTATTCATCATAGCGAGCCTGTTATTTAATCTTGAGGGTCGAAAATCTATGTGTGTCTCCCCGATACTTGTATGTTATTCTCAGTGGTTGGTTTAATTTGGGTTTTGTATCGTTTGTTCTTTTTTTGTGTTTGATCTCCTGGTTGTGATTTTGTTTATTTTGTGTCAAAAGAGCAGGGGAATGACCCACCATCACCCCCTATTGTGCTGATTACGGTCCATTAGTATCAGCAGGTTGCTGGTGTTGCAATCGAAGAAGGACGGCCTCTTTTGGCCATGTGTGACCCATCCACTTCGTAGACCTAGTTCATGTGGAAAGTGTATGTGTCTTTTGTTTATTATTGTTGTATTGACTGTTCTTGTCTTTTCCCTTCAGAATCTGGGGGATACGTGGTTCCTGAAGTCTTCTGGGTGTGGTGGTGGTTTGACTGACAGCTTGCAGTGTTCACAGTGGGTGGAGTGTTGTGAGAGCACGAGTGATTGCTGTGTCCATCTGATGAGTAAGACAGATTCCCCAGGTTCTGAAGTGGTAGGGGTATGTGTGTGTGTGAGAACGTATGTATGTGAAGTATGATTTATACGCTTTTTGGATTGATTACCAGAGATTGTGTTGTATTTTATTAAATGGTGTTTTTGAATAAACTGTTTTATACCATTCTCATTGTCTGTTATCTGACGCAGCCACAACGTATCTGTGTGCTTTGTATCTAAATTACCGGTGGGTTCCCGGGTGGCGTAGACGGACTTAACCTGAAATTTCAAACTGCCACACTTATGTTTTAAAATTATGAAATCATAACCAACCACTTTAAATTGAATATGGAAGTTTGATATTGTGGGTTTTGTGTTTTTGTATCTTGTTCTTGTCTGTCATGTGTTCCTCTGTCCTTTCATGTTCAGCTGTTCCCCGTCATGTCTCCCCATGTGTTTCTGATTAGCCACACCCCCTTGTTATCTTGTTTAGCTTGTCTGTTTGTGTTTTTATACCTCTGTGTTTCAGTTGTGTGGTGTCGGTCTTTGTTTCCTGTAGCTGTTCCGTCTCCCGGTCCCGAGTTCTTTGTGTATTATAGTGGATTTCCTGTTTGTTTAATTGAAGTGCTTGCGTTTGAAGTCGCTCCCCGACTCATCCTTGCTGGATCATTACAGAAAGACCGACCCAAGATGAATTCAGCAGCACGGATCTCACCTGGTTTTTCCAGCATGAGCTGGGAATTCACGGGTCAGATCGCGGCCTTGGCCCTGGATAGCCCCGATCTGTTTCGGTTCACGTGGGGGTTTATTCCTCTCGCTGCTTCCTGCTCCCTCGGAGACGAGGCAATTAAGGCGTGTTACCGGCTGGGGGCCAAGGAGGTCAACCCGAGGGAGCTTCCCAATAACTCCGGTCTGGATTGGAGATGGGCACTCTCCCGATGTCTGGAGAGCTTCCTCCCACGGTACGCCAGGTCATCAGCTGATCTCCACGCCCCACTGGATTTTCATGCCCAGCTGAATTTTCACGTCAGCCACGTCCAGCCAGAGCCTCGCGTCAGCGCCTGCCGAGCCAGAGCCTCGCGTCAGCGCCTGCCGAGCCAGAGCCTCGCGTCAGCGCCTGCCGAGCCAGAGCCTCGCGTCAGCGCCTGCCGAGCCAGAGCCTCGCGTCAGCGCCTGCCGAGCCAGAGCCTCGCGTCAGCGCCTGCCGAGCCAGAGCCTCGCGTCAGCGCCTGCCGAGCCAGAGCCTCGCGTCAGCGCCTGCCGAGCCAGAGCCTCGCGTCAGCGCCTGCCGAGCCAGAGCCTCGCGTCAGCGCCTGCCGAGCCAGAGCCTCGCGTCAGCGCCTGCCGAGCCAGAGCCTCGCGTCAGCGCCTGCCGAGCCAGAGCCTCGCGTCAGCGCCTGCCGAGCCAGAGCCTCGCGTCAGCGCCTGCCGAGCCAGAGCCTCGCGTCAGCGCCTGCCGAGCCAGAGCCTCGCGTCAGCGCCTGCCGAGCCAGAGCCTCGCGTCAGCGCCTGCCGAGCCAGAGCCTCGCGTCAGCGCCTGCCGAGCCAGAGCCTCGCGTCAGCGCCTGCCGAGCCAGAGCCTGGTTTCCCTCGCTGTTTTCCTGAAAGTCGTCCTTGGGTGCTGAATCTTGGAGCAGTGCTAGTATGTCACAGTCTGTCTGTGGTGAGGTCTGTGGGCAGGGCTCAGCTGAGATTGTGTCCGTGAGCAGAGGTTGTTGTGGCTGAGTGGTGTTATCATTGTCCTTGTGTAATGTGTCAACCGCATGCCCATTCAGGTGCTGAAGTGAAATCCTCTGGTCATTCATACTGTATCCAGGTGTGTGTGTGCCATTCAGGTTGAGTGGATTGGCACACATTGCAGAAGGATGACGGAGGGAGAAGTAGATATTGTCCTTTAGCACTCTTGAACCAAGTTTGTTTGGGTGGTGGCCATCCTGTTGAAACAGTTGCCTCTGACTCCAGAAAAGATTGAAGTTGTCAATGAAGTTCACTCCATTTATATTGCAGGTTTTTTGCAGCCATGTATTAAGCCCAAGCAACCGTGAAAACCTGTTTGTTCCTCTTGCTGGCAGTGGTCCACTGACGAATGTTCGAACTTTCAGTCTTTTAAGTGTTTCAAAAAGTTCATTGAAATCCTTCTTAAGGAGTTCCGACTGCTCTTTATGAATATCATTGTTCCCCACATGAATGATGAGTCGATTTGCAGTCTTGTGTTTCATCAGAATGTCCTGAAGTTCTCTGTTTACATCAGAAGTTGTTGCTTATGGAAGGCAGCATGTTGTTGTATCCCTGCTACTAATGTTTCTGATTATGGAGTCGCCCACTATCAGAGTCTTGGGTCCGGCTGCGCTCTGAGCTGAGTGCCGCTGTCTGCTCGACCTCGAGCACCAGTTAGCACCAGTGTTAGCTACTGGCTGATTCAGTCTATGTTCGATCACATTCATCAAATTTGGGGATTCCTCATTCATTAATACTTCAAACCTGTTCTCAAGATGTATAGGCTGTGGTTGGAGACCAGTGTTTGCAATCCTTGTCAGAGCCGTATCTGGGATAGAGGATGCTACTGCAGCAATATGTGATGCTTGTGACAATCTGATGTCTCAAGTGCCTTTGGGTCTCGCTCCCTGTTTGTACCATCGATTTGTAAGTCGGTCGGCTTGTTTCTCTACACTCAGTATAGCCTGTCGAGGAGCATGAGATTCATGGGACTCACCGGCTGTATGCTGAGGGCGTCCATGACGAAGCTCTGTTGTGTGTCCCGTCTGGTTTGGTGGTCTCGCAATTAACTTTGTTTCAAGAACTGCAAGCCTTTGTAGAAGTCTGTGGCAGTTAGAGCAGCAAGTAGATTCCAGAGGAGGCATTTTCTTATCCTTATGAATGTAGGCAGTTGTTTTCTCTTCCCTGGAATGTAAGCTTTCAGTGGGAGGCTGGTCGAATAAAAGAATTCTGCTTTTTTTGTAGTAATCCAAGCGTTTGAGCACTGTGCTGATTTGCTGAAGTTAAAATTAGGTGATAAAAGATAAAATATAAAAATATAAAAGCGATAGAGTAAAGCGCGGAGCAGTAAGCAAGAGCGTCCGAACAGCAGCTGAGCAGGAAGTGGGAATGTTCAAGTCACGTCTGCCGATCCAGAGACTGTCCACGTCACTTCTGCCCAGTCAGAGACTGTTCACGGTGTGGGTTTTGTGTTTTTGTATCTTGTTCTTGTCTGTCATGTGTTCCTCTGTCCTTTTCATGTTCAGCTGTTCCCCGTCATGTCTCATGTGTTTCTGATTAGCCACACCCCCTTGTTATCTTGTTTAGCTTGTCTGTTTGTGTATTTATACCTCCGTGTTTCAGTTGTGTGGTGTCGGTCTTTGTTTCCTGTAGCTGTTCCGTCTCCCGGTCCCGAGTTCTTTGTCTGTGTATTATAGTGGATTTCCTGTTTGTTTAATTAAAATGCTTGCCTTTGAATTCGCTCCCCGACTCATATCTGTAATGATCCAGCAAGGATAAGGCAACTATTACTTCCTTGTAAACAGTTAATCTCTGTAAAGTAGATACAAACCAGAGATTGTCACATTTAATGAAGTTGAAGATATTAAGTATCTGCTTCCCAATGAGCAAATTATAGTAGTTAAAAAATGTGATTGATTTGAAGGATTCAGTTAAGCAGACATCATATATAAACATAGAGGATCTTTATGGAACTGAATGTTAAGATCTCCTGCCTGTGCTCATTATGGAAATGTGTTTATCCTGCCAAGATCTCAGGGATGCTGGACATACTTATGTTAAACAGAAACAAGATCTTCTAGAATCATCCAGATTCATCTCAAGAACAGTTTGGTCAGTTGGACATTAGACATACAAACAGCCTGCCGACTCACCTCTGTCACTATCGTAGACTCGTAAATCACTTTACTGTACTTCCAGCCATTCATACAGGACTCCACCTCTATCTCACTGACATTGACATCCACATTTGGGGTGTAGCTAAGCATGGAAAAATGTCTCAATGTTTCAATGTTGTATCTGGAGCAGGAACTGCGCTTTAAAACGCCATCTTGCATCTCCGTAGGGATTGCGGCTTCTCTCCACACGTCACTGATGTTGTGCTCCTCAGGGATCAGACACTCGTGAGATGGCGTATCACCCACGAAAACGATGTAGAGGCCCACAAAACCATTTGGAAGGATACTTATAGCTAATGCAAAGAAAACAGTCAGCTGGAACGGACCCCATGTTCCCAGAAAAGAAGTGATGTCATCATAATCCCTCATTTTTCTCTGCTGTTTGCAATGTCCTCTTTCTTTTATCATTCAGTTTTGCACATGCTTGTCACCCCTCCCAAACACACAAATCTGGAAAATAATGTTTATGATACACTTTGACAAGGTTCACCTCATTGGCTGTTTAAAGTCCAGGTGCTGACCAAGGGATCGCTTAACAATCATTACATCAGATACTGATCTTTGAATCATAATGTATTCAAGAAATGAGCAACTCAGTGACCTTTGTAACTTCATGAGCAGAATTTCAGAGAAAAAAAATCCAAGCGTTGCTGTGTGTCTAGTCTAGACATTCAACTTTAAACATGACAGACATTTTTAAATCTGACAATATACTGACCAGAATTGCCACTCCTGTCACTCTCGTTGGACAGCGCTGATGTTCAGAAATAACTTTCAGTGTGTAAAGTTTGATTAGAACTGGAAACATGTTGTGTAAGGCTAGGCTTAGGCAGTTACAGTTAAATTATACACACAGTTTTAAAAGTGAAGGATTTTGCGGTTACACTATTTGGTAACACTTTATTTTACATTGTCCTTGTTACACGTTACATGTAGTTAGTAATAACTATGAATTATGCATAATTGCATGCAACTAACCCTAAACCAAACCCTAAACCTAAGCGTAACTCTATAGTAAGTGCATGTAGTTGATTGATGGCTTTGTACAGCACTTTGGGCTGCACTTGAGGCAGTAGAAATGTGCTTTATAAAAAAAATAAACTAAATTAAAACATAATATTACTCAGTACTTAAATGCATAATTACACTGTAACACGGACACCTTAAAATAAAGTGTGTACCAATTTTGCTTATATGTTCGTTGAGTGTGATTTATTAAAAAACATATTTGAAAGAGTGTGTCATCTTTTACCAGAAAGGGTGAAATCAAATCAGCTCCAAATCGCACCTTGTATGTTTGTATCCAGGGGGGTATTCCAGAAAGCAGGTTATGTGACTTACCCGGGTAAGTTTAGGAGTAAGCGAGCGGATAACCTATGCTTTCGGTTCCAAAAACGGAGGTAACTTTCGGGTTATGTAAGTAACCATAGCAACTGACTCTATGAGGATAACCTGCTCCGGAGCAGGTTATGTTGCAGGGTTAGTTTGTTTCAGAGAGGTTTCCGAGCATGGCGTGCCCTTTTGATGAGGATCCTGTGGACGTAGAGGCAAAGATTATAAGAGGGTTTTTCCGCCTTGAGAGGGTGATAAGACCACGTATCGATGTATTTTCTTATCCTAACGAATATTTGCAGGAACGCGAGCTCCATCTATCAATGAGGAACACTATGTTAACAGGAAGTCTGTGAATAGCATCAACGTGCAGGTAGCTATATTTTGGCTCCTTAATATTGGTGTTACAAATAGGCCTAACAAACTTATTGTTCTCCACAGGTAATATGTGATGCAACCCACCTCATCACTAATGTTGAGGCAAAATGGCCTGGGTCTGTACATGACACCCAAATATTTAGAGAGTCATCTCTGTGCAACAAATTTCAACAGGGTACGTTTTGTTAGACAAATGCTTGTAGTCTTTATTACATTTACAAAACACCTCAAACATTACAGGACACTTCTATGGTTACTTGCTGGGGGACAGAGGATACCCTTGCCTCCCCTATCTGATGACACCCTACCCTGATCCTGAGCCCGGACCACAGACACGCTTCAACCGGTCTCACAGCAGAACACGGGCCAAGGTGGAGATGACAATAGGCATTCTGAAGGCGAGGTTTCAGTGTCTGCGTGGGCTCAGGGTCACTTCAAACAGGGCATGTGACATCACAGTTGCTTATATGGTACTTCACAACATTGCCACAATAAGAGGAGAGAGGAATCCCCCCTGTCCTGATGAAGATGACCTAGAACAACACCCAGTGAATCTGGCAGACCACAGAGATGGCAGAAGGCTTAGAGACATGATTTGTCAAAATCACTTTTAGTATGTTCTATTTCTTTATATCCTGAAATAAAAGAGACATGACAGATTTGTGTTTATTGCTTTATACACACACACAAAAAGAAATAACAGATTCATGTTCACATATGATTCTCACCTTAAGGCGATGCTCCAGTAGTTCAAGTTTGTCCTTTTTAATGGCCAGCCTTTTCTCCTCTGTCTGAAGCTATATAAGGTCCATTTCCATGTCAGTTTTTTTAATTTGCCTTAATAGCTGGACCTTATACAGCTCCTTTGCAGACAACTAGGAAGGCAAAGTAAATACGATGGTTAAAGAAGAAAATCTGCCACATAGTAACATTATGTAAATAAGGACAACCAGGGACAAGTTCTTACACTGCTAAGATTATGTGTAGAGGTAGATGGACCATCATCTGCATGTACATCCCCAGCTAGACAAATTACACATTTTTCACTCCATCTAAAAAGCTATGCATTGTCCAGTATATGCATCATACCTCTGTGGGTCTCCCAGCACTTTCTAATTCTGTCACAGCAGATGTGGTCTCTTCATCATCATCATCATCCTAGAGTGGAAATATGCAAGGTTACTTTGTCAGAGAAAGTGAAAGATCTAAAAGCAACTGGTTCTTAAAATGCATCACTAACAATTGTGACAGATTGTGTGGTTTCAGGAGGATCCAATAATACAATGCGTCCATCAACAACTGCAAGAAAAAAAAAGATACTCAATGTGTAAATTACTAAAGTATGACAGACACTGAATAAAGGCATTAGGAACATGCAAGAATAAAAAAACTGATTACTGTATACAGCATATGCTGTAAAATAGAATATGTATGCATAATGCACAAGTGAAACAACGACTGCATTTGGGAAGCATTTAGCCTTCTTCCTAATGACAAGAGTTAATGATCGTTTTGTCCAAACGTATGACTAAATAATCATAAGTACTAATATGGTATACCTACATTGTACCAAGTCACTTGAGTTGTTGTGGGAGGAAGCGCAGTCTGACGAAGTTCCCTCTGGAATACCATCAACCACAGGGCGACCTTTATTAGGTGAGAGAGCCAACTCCTCAGATGAGGTGAGAGGAGGTGGAGGTGGACCCCCGCCAGTTAGACGGGCCTCAGCCTTCTCTCTATTAGCTATATAGGAAGAATACTTTAAAAGTAACTTAAGACATTGATCTTACAAAAGTTAAAATAAAATATTACCTTTTTGGAGAATGTTTTTGTGTTTCATTTTGACTTGGGAAAGAGTTCTTTTGGCTCCAGAAGGATTACACCTTATAAAACAAGAGGCCTAAATATTTCTTGTCAATATACATTGCACTGTATTCTTAAGAAACTGATGTAGAGAAAAGTAAATGTTCGTCGAGTCATGCCACATGCTCAAAAAGACAATTGTTCAACTTTGCAAATTAACAAAAGAAAGGCAAGCATATTTAAAATGTAATAATAAAAAAAAGTACGCATTTACTCAGTTATTTTTTGCCAAACCAATTGTCTTTCCCTCGCATATGCAGCTGTATTGTCTTTTTTTCATTATGATGGGCTTGAACTCCTCATAAGCCAACATTAAAACTTCTAACTCTGCTTCGGAGAAGTAGGCGGCACGCAACTTTTCACCCTTAGTTTCCATGGTGACTCCTGAATTCGGCGTTCCATTGAAAATGCCTTTATATGTTCGCCGTGCACGCGCATTAACTTGAGGTTATTAGCAGTAGGTTGATTAAACTAACTCGACACAGGTGTTTTGCAACCGACATACCCCGAGTAAGCAGGTTATGGGTTAATCAACCCAGAGTTCAGGGTTAAGATTATTGAATATAACTGAATTCAGCCTGTATTTTTTACTCAGGCGTAACTGTTATGGTTAGTTACTCGATTTGTCCTGCAAGTTCAAATCAATTAGTAAGTTTGCTATAATCTCTTTGTCTCATGATGAGCATATCAACATTTGTTTTATAAGCTCATAACACATTTTCACTTTGATGCAACTTTCAAATTTCATTAACTTCTTAATTGTTACAAATTGAAATAAAATGTTCTATTTTATGCAACCTGACTTAAATTATAGGAAACCCTGTTGTAGTTTATATAAATATTAGTTCCCTTTCAGTCGGACACTCTCAACTGTCACGTCGGTGACCGACGAATAGGAATCTCACTAGGAAGGCCAATCTACTTCAAGTGTAAATAAACGAGCCAATGCACATCTGCATGCGATATGTGCATCAGCTGCCCCTCCTCCTGGCAGCGCGGGTATATAGTAGCAGCAGGGCCGTCGCATCTTCAGGTTTACGCTTCGGAGCCAAGCAGTTTGTCTGTCTCTCTCTAACAGAAAATGCTTCTCGCCGAGCTCGACGGAAGGACGCTTCTCTTCGGCTGGTGTTAGCGTGACGGCGCTTCTTCCGAGCACCAACAGCTGTTTTCACAGCGTTTTGAGTGTACACGGCGGGCTGCAATACATCCCTGTCTGAGTGAATTTCCCTAAAAGAGCTTGCACATGTGTGAGACTAAGTCTTTTTAAAGATGTCAGAGGGTTTCCACCTGTGTGTTTGGCTTTGCTCTGTCCCGTCCGCGCTTTGTGACGGTATGTGGACGGCACGCAAAGCTTTAGGACCTCAGACCAGCTATGTGTTTGTTACGGAGGCCAGCAGAAGGGAAAGGCTGTCTCCAAGCAAAGGATGGCCCACTGGGTAGTGGATGCCATCGCCTTATCTTACCAAGCACAGGGCGTGCCTTTCCCTTCAGGTTGCGAGCGCACTCCACTAGAAGTGTTGCATCCTCCTGGGCGCTGGCGCCTTGCTAAGCGATATTTGTAGAGCTGCGGGCTGGGCGACACCCAACACGTTTGCTAGATTCTATAGACTCACTCTGCCATCTCTACCAGGTGTAGCCTCCTCCCTAACTGGTCGGAGTCACCATAGGGACCATGTGTAGTTCGGGCCCTGGGGGGTTAGTCCATGTGCGTATTCTCAGAACACCTCCTAGCGGGAGTTTGTGGCTTCCACATCATTCCTTTTCCAGTGGAAAGGACACGTGTTATCCAATAGTCTCACTGCGTGGGTCATGTGGAATAGCAGTGATTTACATTTGGTGACCTGTGACCTGTCCCATCCTCCATAGAGGGATCAGGTTTTCACATCGGTCACCGATGTGACGTCGAGAGAGACCGACTGAAAGGGAACGTCTCGGTTACGTATGTAACCCTCGTTCCCTGAAGGAGGGAACAAAGACCTCACGTCCCGTCGCCACAGTTGCTGTACCACCGCTGGCGCGGTTAGGCCACTAGCTCGGCTCCTCAGTGAAAACCTGAAGATGCGATGCACCTGCTGCTCTTTATGTACCCGCGCTGCGAGGCGGGGCAGCTGATGCACATACCGGCTCGTTTAGTTACACTCGAAGAAGATTGGCCTCTCTAGCGAGATTCCTATTCGTCGGTCACCTACGTGATGTCTCCGTTCCCTCCTTCAGGGAACAAGGGTTACATACGTAACAGTGATGTTACATTAAATAAATGTTACTATAACATTTAAGGAAGCAGTTGCTCCATGAATGTAGATTCACTCCAGATTCGAGGCAATTTATTAACTGTCTCTTTCATTGTGGCTATTATGATATTCAAACTAAAATTAACCCATTTTAATTGTACTCAATTAGTGCCAGAGAATTGTTTTTATATGACCAGTTTATTTGTTCTTGTTCCCTTTATTCTGAGGGGAAATTCAGATCATTATCATTGTGGCTGTAAAATTATATTCAAACTCAAATTAAACCACTTCAATACTGTACAAAACACATAATCACACATAATCACATAATCACTCAGCACCTGAGATTATTAATGATAAAAAGATTAGACTAATTACAATTATATTTGAATATGAAATATTGCATGTATTAACACATTAAGTGTGATGATTCAGCCCGGTCATGAAACTGTGTATGTATACCACAAATTTAATTTCTCGTGCCATTTAAACGCTAAAATTTTTTTTGCGTGCATATGATACGCACTTTATGGCGTGTAATACGCATCCTGAATTTGAGGATGATTTGAAGGATTACAAAGAAATGTCCTTAGTTGAAGATGTTACAGTTGCTAAACTCCATGCAGAAACCAAAGTTGCCACTTTTACCGTTCTACCTCACAACAAAGAAAAAAGTAACTCTGACTCACATATACAACAGTAAATTGACGAGTCTCTGACTACACAAGAAATCTGATCTGACATTACAGATGACACAGAGTTGGTTGGGTCTCTCTTGATGGGGTCCAACTGTGTTCCCTAGTACAGTAAGCATTAGACCTTTGAGCAGGATTACAGTAAATGGGTAAGATTTACTGGGGACACAAGGGAGAGAAGCTGTTAATCAAAGCTCAATTTATTGTGCACATATTGGATTGCAGAGTTTGTATAGTCTGTCTGTACGTACTAACATCAATGATTAAACAGAAACTCGAAATGACAGGAGTGCAGTGACAGGCCTATGGCTTAATTCTACTGATGTATATAAAGTATACTGTAATTCAATGGATGCCCAGGTTTGTCCATATGATAGAAACCCATCATTCTGCTTTGCTCCATTTTACGGGACCAGGGAGTCTGTCTTGCAGTCTGCACAAAGAGAGAGAGAGAGGTCGACGAGATGAGTATATTTTGAAGATCATTGGACAAGTCTGACTTTCATTGTATGGACACAAAAAAACAACAACAAAAAAAATATCAACATCAAGTAAGTAAAGTAAGTTTTAGTCCATTTTTCAGGGACAATAGATTGGTACAGTTGTAACAATCAACCTTTTATCTTAGGCTGTGTTACTAAAACGCAAAGAGATTCTTCTGAAAGATTGAACAGATTAGTAATACCCAACTATAACACCTCATTGGTTTACCAGCATGAAACAAACACACAAAAAAACGATACTGCTTACAGTATCGTGCTTTATATTTTCACACAGCAAATGACTCACCCAAACCCTCAATAGTTCAATGTCCTTTCTGTTAGTCCCGAAATTCACCTAAATGTCCAAACTAAACGCCAGTTATTTTGTCCTTTCCCATGACGATCGCGAGAGAGCATATAATCCAAAGGCCGATGCCGGTAAATGTTCCCATGACGTAGCAACGAAGATTAATCCACAGAAAAGAGTCTCAACAAACTCCGATGAATGAAATCCAGCCAGCTGTCTGGGAAAGTTCACTTGACGCGTCCTCAAATTGGTAACGCGCTCGACTCCTCACCCACTACAAACAATGTTTAGATCACATTCAGTCCGTTTTTCCCAGTCAGACCCTCCTTTTTATTTACTACCCAAAAGAAAACAGTTTACTCTCACGAGTCGCATGACGCACTCTATACGGGCGCCATTTCCTGTCGCATACACCTCTCTCCTCTCCTTTAGACCGCCCCTATACATATACCAATTTGGGTGCGCGGTGATCGAAGATAACAGGTGTATCAGCTGACCAGTATCCTTATACAACACCCATTTTATACCATCACCCACAGTGGAAATAAACATGATAAATACATATACATAAGTACATATACATATACCTCCAATATTATATGAAACCCACAGACTTGTATGTAATCAATTAAATACTTAAACTCTTGGATTAATCTAAGTAATGATACCTTAACTAATGAGGCAGTGTCACACAGTAGATTAGACCTGGGTCCAATACAGTACCGATCTGTGTACGGTCTCATTGGTTTGCACCAGAGGTTTGAGCTCCCTGAACATGAGTGATCTGCAATTGGTGGAAATGAGTGTTATGGGACAGAGACTCAAGACAAAAAGATATGTGTGAGAAACAGGTTTATTGAAATAAGTAGTGGTGAGTACCAGTGGATGACGATATTGATTGGTGAATGTCTTTGATTAATGAGGATGACATACTGTATACTGAGTCTTATTGCATTGCAGATGGTTAGGGAGGTCCTGGATGACAGTGAGGAAGATGGTGGAAGCGCACACTAGTGCGGGAGGATAGGGGAGTAGTGAGGAAGATGGTGGAAGCACACACTGGTGCGGGAGGATAGGGGAGCAGTGAGGAAGATGGTGGAAGCACACACTGGTGCGGGAGGATAGGGGAGCAGTGAGGAAGATGGTGGAAGCACACACTGGTGCGGGAGGATAGGGGAGCAGTGAAGAAGATGGTGGAAGCACACACTGGTGTGGGAGGATAGGGGAGCACTGAGGAAGATGGTGGAAGCACACACTGGTGCGGGAGGATAGGGGAGCAGTGAAGAAGATGGTGGAAGAACACACTGGTGCAGGAGGATAGGGGAGCAGTGAGGAAGATGGTGGAAGCACACACTGGTGCGGGAGGATGGGGAGCACTGAGGAAGATGGTGGAAGCACACACTGGTGCGGGAGGATAGGGAGCACTGAGGAAGATGGTGGAAGCACACACTGTGTGCGGGAGGATAGGGGAGCACTGAGGAAGATGGTGGAAGCACACACTGATGCGGGAGGATGGGGGAGTAGTGAGGAAGATGGTGGAAGCACACACTGGTGCGGGAGGATGGGGGAGTTGTGAGGAAAATAGTGGAAGCACACACTGGTGCAGGAGGATAGGGAGCAGTGAGGAAGATGGTGGGAGCACACACTGGTGCGGGAGGATGGGGGAGTAGTGAGGAAGATGGTGGAAGCACACATTGGTGCGGGAGGATAGGGGAGTAGAGGAAGATGGTGGAAGCACACACTGGTGCGGGAGGATAGGGGAGCAGTGAGGAAGATGGTGGAAGCACACACTGGTGCGGGAGGATAGGAGAGTAGTGAGGAAGATGGTGGAAGCACACACTGGTGCGGGAGGATAGGGGAGCAGTGAGGAAGATGGTGGAAGCACACACTGGTGCGGGAGGATAGGGGAGCAGTGAGGAAAATGGTGGAAGCACACACTGGTGCGGGAGGATAGGGTAGTAGTGAGGAAGATGGTGGAAGCACACACTGGTGCGGGAGGATAGGGGAGCAGTGAGGAAGATGGTGGAAGCACACATTGGTGCGGGAGGATAGGGGAGTAGACGAAGATGGAGGAAGCACACACTGGTGCGGGAGGATAGGGGAGTAGTGAGGAAGATGGTGGAAGCACACATTGGTGCGGGGAGGATAGGGGAGTAGTGAGGATGATGGTGGAAGCACACATTGGTGCGGGAGGATTGGGGAGTAGACGATGATGGTGGAAGCACACACTGGTGCGGGAGGATAGGGGAGTAGTGAGGAAGATGGTGGGAAGCACACACTGGTGCAGGATGATGGGGAGTAGTGAGGAAGATGGTGGAAGAACACATTGTGCGGGAGGATAGGGGAGCAGTAGAAGATGGTGGAAGCACACACTGGTGCGGGAGGATAGGGGAGTAGTGAGGAAAATCGTGGAAGCACACACTGGTGCGGGAGGATAGGGGAGCAGTGAGGAAGATGGTGGAAGCACACACTGGTGCGGGAGGTTAGGGGAGCATGAGGAGATGGTGGAAGCACACACTGGTGCGGGAGGATAGGGGAGTAGACGAAGATGGTGGAAGCACACACTGGTGCGGGAGGATAGGGGAGTAGTGAGGAAGATGGTGGAAGCACACACTGGTGCGGGAGGATAGGGGAGTAGTGAGGAAGATGGTGGAAGCACACACTGGTGCGGGAGGATAGGGGATAGTGAGGAGTGTGGAAGCCACACTGGTGCGGGAGGATGGGGGAGCAGTGAGGAAGATGGTGGAAGCACACACTGGTGCGGGAGGATAGGGGAGCAGTGAGGAAGATGGTGGAAGCACACACTGGTGCGGGAGGATGGGGGAGCAGTGAGGAAGATGGTGGAAGCACACACCGGTGCAGGAGGATAGGGGAGTAGTGAGGAAGATGGTGGAAGCACACATTGGTGCAGGAGGATGGGGAGTAGTGAGGAAGATGGTGGAAGCACACATTGGTGCGGGAGGATAGGGGAGCAGTGAGGAAGATGGTGGAAGCACACACTGGTGCGGGAGGATAGGGGAGTAGTGAGGAAGATGGTGGAAGCACACACTGGTGCGGGAGGATAGGGGAGTAGTGAGGAAGATGGTGGAAGCACACACTGGTGCAGGAGGATAGGGGAGTAGTGAGGAAGATGGTGGAAGCACACATTGGTGCAGGAGGATGGGGAGTAGTGAGGAAGATGGTGGAAGCACACTCTGGTGCGGGAGGATAGGAGAGTAGAGGAAGATGGTGGAAGCACACACTGGTGCGGGAGGATAGGAGAGTAGAGGAAAATGGTGGAAGCGCGCACTGGTGCAGGAGGATAGGAGAGTAGAGGAAGATGGTGGAAGCACACACTGGTGCGGGAGGATAGGGGAGTAGCTGCAGGACGATGAGGAAGACCATGAAGACACTGGAGACCTGGAGACACACGCTGGGAGACGAACAGGCAATGCCAATACTTCACGGAAGGTAAGTGTAGACAGCAAAGTGAGTCCAAACTCATGAACGCGACCAGACAATGTGTCTCGTTTACACTGTCAGTGAAATGTGACCTAATTCCAATTTTTTCCTCATATGTGGTACAGATCGGATGTCTTCTATGACCGTGTAAATAGGAAAAAACGCATGCATTCGGATATTTCGAAATCGGTTTCAGGCCTCGTTCAAATGTGGAAATAAATCAGATATAAATCCGATATGTGCCAATGCAACTGTCATGTAAACAGGAAGGTCGGATTTTCTGAGGCATTAGGCTTCGTCTCCACAGTTTAATGACGAGAGAAACTCGACGCGCGTCTGCGAAACGTCGTGTGGTCGTAGGAGAGGAATGTGGACACACAGTGACAGAAAATATCAAAAGTTGGCTTGCTCATCCTAAAATGTCGGACCCACTGCTCCTCGTTAAAGTCCGCCACAATCTCATGAAAGTGCCTTTCTTTTGATGTAGCTAAGGCTTTTATGCATGCTACAATCTTTTCTCACATGTCTTACTGTTTGACATGTTGGGGTCAAGCGGGTGAAACTGTTATTAAACCCTTAAAATCTCTATATAAACAGACAATAAAAATTTTAGATAAAAAAACCTAACCATTTTCATTTTTGTAGGATCATAGAGAAACATAATTTTTTAACCTTTGACAACTTTAGACTTTATTCAAGTTTGTGTATGGTTCATAAAATCCTAAATGGTCTGGCTCCTTCTGTATTACGTGACTTTATTAATCTTCGCTGTGAAACCTCTGTGAGATCTACCAGACTATCAATTATGAGTAATTGTCTGGTTCCCTTTCGTTGTTCCACATTTGGACTATCATCTTTTGCAGTGAAAGCCACTAATCAATGGAATGCCCTACCAGAGGACATAAAAGGGTGTAAAGCTCATGGTCTTTTTAAATTGAAGTTAAAATCCTTTTTAAAATTGAACCAATTATGTAACCATTGAGATTGTTGTAGTTAAATTGATTGATTTATTTATGTTTTTCTATGGCCTTGACAGTATGTGTGTATGTATGTATTGTTGGTGAATATAGGTATTGTTTGTGTAATGTTTTGTTAGTTTTGTCTCGTTTGGGGGACTACGGATGAAAAATAGCCTTTGGCTAAATCCGGTACAATACATGAAATGGACATTTTATGTTAAAAATTGTGCATGGTCCCTTCATAAATAAATAAATGAAAATGAAATGCGTATAGCTCGAATTTAACTTCTTGTGCCATTTACGCCAAAAATAGATTTCGCGTGCATATGATACGCACTTTTATGGTGTGTAATACGCACACACTCCACACCCCTAATCCTACCAAAGGGGTTTACAGTACGTATAATGCACGCAAAATCTATTTTTGGTGTATAAATGGCATGAGAAATACAATCGTGCTATAGATACGCACTTTCATGAGATCGTGTTGAGTGTTCCCACCAGTCCTGAGATCTCTCGCACACAATAACTGCAGCGTATGCGAGGCTCAATGATGGCCTTTTACTCCGCCTCAGAATCATGGTGATGTTTGGCGAACTGCGCATATATCCAGAGCTAGCATCAAGCATATTGCGCGTCCATCCGTGCAAGAACCCCTTTAAGCATGTGTGATGTTTCACATCTATGGCAAATGTAAACACATGAGTTGGACAGTTATAATGGCCTTATGACAGCCAATGTCAAAACCAACCACCTGACAGTTTAATAAAATGTTAACCCATAAAGCTAAGTGGTTTCTTAAGTTTGATCATTAATCTAATATGTCATGTTTATGACATATTTATGACAAGCTTAACCGTCAGTAGATGCTGCCATGTCTGACCACTATTGTGTCTTCTTTAAGATTTCAGTGAAAAGAGAGCTGTCAATAAGCGCTATCTCACAGCTGATTCTGCCGTGACCTTTGTGTCATCTCGCCCTCCGTGAACACTTGTGTTGAGGATCTTAGTCTCAGGCTCTCGGAATGTATTGACTGTGTTGCTCCTTTAAAAACACAGACTCTGGCAGAATTAAAGCCACATGGATAAATAGTACATCATATCGTAAAATTAAGAGCCTCCAGGAGAGCAGAAAGGCAATGGAAGCACACAAAGCTTTACAGTTCACCATGATATCTATATCTAAAATTGTTAAATAATGCAATGAGGTTCTGCAAGAAAAGATTATTTTCAAGTTTAATTGACCGCAACAAAGACAACCCTAGATCCTTATTCTCCTCTATCGATAGGCTACTTAACCTCTCAGCTCAAATATCATCAGAGTTTGCAAAAAAAAAAGTAATGACAAAATTACTTTCATAAGACAAAACATTGCCAGCACTTGCCCTACGTGTAAAGTCTCAAACTCCCCAGCTAGTCCTTTGTAATGCAATCTGTCTCTTTCTCAGCTGTCAGCCCCAGTACCCTTACACAGATCATATCACATGAATTCCTCTAGCTGCTCTCGAGACACATTACCCACATTTCTCAAAACGGTTATATTGGAAATCCTGAATATCCTGACCCTACAGTCTTTGCAACTGCAATTGTTAGGCCATGCTGAAGAAAAGTCATCTTGTTTTTTCTGTTCTCAGTAACTACAGACCAATCGCTAATCTAATTTCTTGGTAAAATAGTAGAAAAAGTAGAAAAGTGCACTAAAAGTGCAATAGAAAAAATAGTATACATACAGCTTAATAACTATCTCAATGCCAATAATCTTCATTAGACATTTCATTCTGGCTTCCGGCAAACCACAGCACAGAAACAGCTTTGATTAGCATTTAAAAAATATCTGCAATTTAATTGTTAATTATTTGAAGAAAAATGCACTGGTATTTATTTATTGATATTTAATGCCGTTTTGGGTTAACTGCCCTCTTATCTTTGTTGTTTTATTCAATGGATTTGCCTAGCAATTACTCATTATGCACTCAATCAAGTTACAATCTATGGGCCCTATTTTAACAATCTAAGCGCATGGTCTAAAGTGCACGCGCAAGTGCACTCAGTGTCCAAATCCACTTCTGTCAGTATAACGGCGTCTAAAAGCCTCGTCTCTATTTTCTTAATGAGTAACGGGTGTGTGTTGTTTCTATTCTCTTAATGAGTGACAGGTGTGTGTTGTGTCTATTCTCTTAATGAGTGACAGGTGTGTGTTGTCTCTATTCTCTTAATGAGTGACAGGTGTGTGTTGTGTCTATTTTCTTAATGAGTGACAGGTGTGTGTTGTCTCTATTTTCTTAATGAGTGACAGGTGTGTGTTGTGTCTATTCTCTTAATGAGTCAAGTCAAGTGTGTATTTATATAGCGCTTTTCACAATATAAATTGCATCAAAGCAGCTTCACAGTATCAATCAAATAACATAACAATGTTTGTTTCTTAGTGGAAAAAACATCCACATTTGGTAGGGCTGATCAATGGTATTAATGCTTGGTTAATTAATTTGAATATCCCCAACTGAGCAAGCCAAAGGCAACAGTGGCAAGGAACCGAAAAACTCCATCAAGTGACCTACTGGTGTCCTAAAACTCCATCAGGTGACTTAATGGAGAGAAAAAAAACCTTGGGAGAACCCAGGCTCAGTCGGGGGCCAGTTCTCCTCTGGCGTTTATGAACTAGAGGCCGGATTTACAGTAACTGTAATTTGATACAGGATTTTGTTTTATTTTATCACTTCGTTGTGGGTACGCGAACCGGAATCACAACGTTTTATCTGTAGAGTGGGAAAGGGATCCTCCTTGGGGAGAGGGCAGTTGGCACTTCAGCACTGCGTTGTCATCGGGTCCAGGCAAAGCTCCTAGTCAGATCTGGATACGGCCTGGATCCGGTAGACACTAAAATTAGCGTAGATGCCATTCTTCTTATGATGATGTAACGAGTACATCAGGATTTAAGGGAAGTGTTCCCAGTTCCGGCTGACCTAATCTATGCAGCCTTACATTGAATTATAGAAGTCTATAATATATTATGTGTATGCTAGGTCAAAGAGATGTGTTTTTAGTCTAGCTTTGAACTGACAGAGTGTGTCTGCTTCCCGGACAATGGTAGGAAGACTGTTCCAAAGTTTTGGTGCTAAATAGGAAAAGGATCTACCGCCAGCAGTCGATTTTGATATTCTAGGTTTTATCAACTGGCCGGAATTTTGAGATTGCAATAGACGTGAAGGACTATAATGCGTTAAGAGCTCGCTCAAGTACTGCGGAGCTAAACCATTTAGTGCTTTGTGAGTAATCAGCAATATTTTAAAATGTATATGATGTTTAATAGGGAGCCAATGCAGTGCTGACAGAACCGGGCTAATATGGTCATACTTCCTGGTTCTGGTAAGAACTCGAGCTGCTGCGTTTTGGACCAGCTGTAGTTTGTTTATTAAGCGTGCAGGGCAACCACCCAGTAGAGCATTACAATAATCTTGCCTTGAGCTCATTAACGCATAAACTAATTGTTCTACATTTTTCATTGAGAGCATATGACGTAATTTAGATATATTTTTAAAATGAAAACATGCAGTTTTACAGAGACTAGACACGTGACTTTCAAATGAAAGATTGGTATCAAAGAGCACACACACACATGTTCCTAATAACCGACGACGAGGACTTGACAGAGCAGCCATCAAGTGTTAGACAGTATTCTAGGTTATTATGTGAGGAAGTTTTTTGTCCAATAATTAGAATCTCTCTTTTTTCAGAATTAAGCTGTAGGAAATTGCTAGTCATCCAGTTTTTTATATCAGCTATGCATTCCGTTAATTATGTGAATTGGTAAGTTTCATCTGGGAGTGAAGAAATATAGAGCTGAGTATCATCGGCATAACAGTGAAAACTAATGCCATGCTGCCTAATGATATCTCCTAAGGGTAGCATGTACAGGGTGTTTGTGTGTGTGTTTGAGGGTAGCATGTACAGCGTGAAAAGCAGCGGTCCTAGTACTGAGCCTTGTGGTACGCCATACTGAACTTGTGATCGATAAGACATCTCTTCATTTACTGGTACAAACTGATAGTGGTCTGATAAATATGATTTAAACCATGCTAGTGCAACTCCACTAATGCCAATATCATTTTCGAGTCTATTTAAAAGAATGTTGTGGCCGATAGTGTCAAATGCAGCACTAAGATCGAGTAACACTAACAGAGATATACAACCACGATTGGATGATAAGAGCAAATTATTTGTGACTCTGATGAGAGCTGTCTCAGTACTATGGTATGGTCTAAATCCTGGAAATCCTCACAAATATCATTTCTTTCTAGAAAGGAACACAGTTGTGAGGATACTGCTTTTTCTAGTATCTTTGACATAAAAGGCAGATTTGAGATCGGCCTGTAATTGTCATGTGTCAATGTATTTGAGTTCAGTTTTGAGATCTTGTTTCCCCCCCGTCTTTTGTGAGTTTGGTTCAGTCCTGTTAGTTTTTCCCGCTCCTCGTTTGTGTTCAGTTTCTTCACCTATGTTCAGTTAATTATCCCATTAGTCCCAGTTCTTTTAAGCCTTGTGTTTTCCCTCAGTGTTTGTTGGTCGTCGTCCTTGTATGGTTGTGTTTTCCCTGGAGTTCCTGGAGTTTGTTATGTTCATGTGTGATTATTTTGTAAATAAATGAAGTTTAAATGTAAACAAAGTTTATGTAAACAAAGAGGAGCATGTTCAGGTAATCATCCAATCAGCACAAGAAGAAGCCAGTATAAATAAAGCCTTCCCTTACCTCCTGTCTCATGACTAATTTCTCAGCTCCACCCCTTCACCCCACATTTGGCTGGGTCCGCTCAAAGATACCTATGATCTCTAAGGTTATGGGGGGAGTACTCTGGGGTTGGGCCGAATTCTGAGCTGGGAGCCCTCCCCCCGTACAGCAAGCCAAATACGCATTATAATATTACATCAGATTTCATTAACATGTAAACTCGTGAAATCAGCTATTTTTGAAAGTCCTCTTGTCCTCGTCTTCAGCTACCTGCACACAAACCTGACAGTAATTGACTAATTCTGTAGGATCGAGTTGCGTTTTTTTAACAATTGGTTTAATCATAGCCAGCTTAAAAGTTTTTGGTACGTATCCTAATGACAAAGATGAATTCATGATATTACTGTAAGAAGAGGATCTATGACCTCTGAAAGCATCTCTTTAAAAAGCTTAGTCGGTATAGGGTCTAATATACATGTTATTGATTTAGATGATTAAACGAGTTTGGAAAATTATTCCTCTCCTAAAGCAATGAATGAATTAAATTTTTCGTCAGGGAGACTACAATGCACTGCCTGATGCGATGCTGTAGTAGAAAGTTGCATAGTTATAATTTTCTCCCTGATATTATCAATCTTGTAAGTAAAAAAGGTTCATAAAGTCATTACTGCTGTGCTGCTTGGAAATGTGTTGCCTAAAGGAATGGCGGGTCTGTTAGGACGAAGGCGTGGCAGCCGAGGACGGTCTGCTATCACGGCGGAGACTTCTCCTCGGCTCGAGTGCGCATCAAAAATATCAATCCCCAGTTCTATCTCCTCCACCCTGACAGCCCTAACCAAACATAAAAATCACCAATTTGTAGTCGTGTTTTTGGCAAAACCAACAAATTACTATTTGATTTTCGAAATGATCTTACTCGAGTATGTTTATTCAACAAATTAGAAAAGTATATTGGAGCAGTTCCATGAAGACATTTAAAAACTAATAAGAGGATCCTGAATTCAGTTCTGAATAATACAGGCAGCCAGTGTTGGAGTAATGTGATTTCTGATTTGTGCAGCTGCATTCTGAACTCTTTGTTTGTGTTTAATAGAGCTCTTTGGTAACCCAGCAAAAATGCTATTGCATTAGTCAAGTCTAGACATAACAAATGCATGAGCAAGTTTCTCATTGTCAGAAGGGCAGAGAATGTCACATACTTTGGAGGTGATAAAAATCTGTTTTAGTAACAATGCTAATGTTTTTTTTAAGTCAATGTAAAACATGATTCCTTAGTTCTTAGCCTGATTACTGGTTTTTAGTGATAGAGAGTCAAGATGTGGATCAATAGCGTTTCCACTCTGCGTGTCATTACCGATAACAAGTACCTCTGTCTTATCTTTGTTTAGCTGTAGAAAGTTCTGTGACATCCACAATTGTATGCTCTCTATGCAGTCCAGCAGGGTGGACATTGAATTGTGTAAAATTTAGAGATAGAGTTGAGTGTCATCTGCATACAGGTGAAATTAAATATTTTACTAATTAATCATACCAGCTAAAGGAAGCGTGTATAGGTTAACTAATAGAGGATCCAAAACTGAGCCTTGAGGAACACCACAAGAAATGAGGTTATGCCTGGAGGTGTAGGTACCCAGTGAAACATAGTATTCTCTGTTGCTCAAGTAGGATCTGATTCAGTCTAAGGCAGGACCTGATAGACCGACCAATTCTGAAGTTGGTCGAGTAGAATCTTCAGTACTCTTTCAGAAGATGTGTAATAGTGCCCCCTACCGTATATATCAGAGAAAACACGGAAAGTCAGAAATTGCTTTCAATAACGGGGAAAGAGTTAACACTGCCCTGATGTAACCTAAACCCAACTATGTGGAGAATAGGAACATGTTTAAATAAGATGTGTGGGAGGAGGCACAGAGTACATACTGTACACTCTTAAAAATAAAGGTTCCAAAATAGGGGTCGTAGAAGAACCATTTTGGTTCCAAAAAACCTTTTAGTGAATCGCTCTAAAAAGAACCATTTTTTGAACATATTAATAATCTAAAGAACCTTTTTCCACTATAAAGAAGCTTTTGTGGAACAAAATGGTTCTTTATGGAGTAAATAATGCAGATAAAGAACCATGACATTAAATTTAACAGAATGATTATTTATCTTACACAAAACCTTTCTCAAAGTTAATAAAAAAATGACTTTTGGATTTTTTAACTGACACTAGGTGGAATGAGCGGCCAAATCATCTAAAAAAAATGTTATTTTTAGAATGATTCAGTAAAAGTTTTTTGGGAACAAAAATGGTTCTTCTATGACCCCTATTTTGGAACCTTTATTTTTAAGAGTGTAAGTGCACCGCTATTCCGGGATTCTCCTGAGCTTCCCAGCATCGCCGAGCAAAAGCAGTACAGACCATCAGCAGATCTCTGTGTCTCAGGCAATCACAGTGCCAGAGCAACTGGACATGGCCAATCAGAGGATTGAGCGCTCACAGCCAGTCAGCTGCCTTGGCACCTGATTAGAATGCAAAAGGTCTAGAAAATATTCAAGTTATGTCAACGCTGTTGCGGTGTACATAGTGTGCTTCTGGTATGTGAATGCAACATCAGATCAATTTTGAGTGAGTGTGTATATTTGTGTTTATGCACTGTGTTTATGCCCTGGATCACGGTCAAACTTGTGTGCAGTTATTTACATATCTTAGGAGAGGTTTTTCTTTACATTTGTTTGAGACATGTTTTTATGAAAAGCTGCAACACAATACCAAATCAAACATAAAACATTCAACCAGTTAACTAACTCTCTAGGTTACGTAGAAATCTAAAAAATATATGTATTATAGGACACTAAGTTTTGCAGCTTCATCTCCGTCTGGAGAACATTCCAATCTGAGGTGGAGGCATATTTGACAATATCTAACAATGGGTCCACTCGCACACCAGGTGCGACTCGAGTTTTCTTTGCTAGTTTCAGACCGATGCAGTTTTCATTTTCACGTCCTGCGCAACTTTGTTTAAATAGCAAATGCATTAGCGCTCATCTGCGGCCCATGAGCGGCGGGTCTGAGAGCGAGTGTGTGTTCGGGAGCATTGCTGGTGTGTTGCTGTTTTGAGGAACTGAAATAGACTGAGCCGTTTGACCAACTGAAACCAGGTCTACAGTCAATGCCGCAGTATTTTACTCGTTATTTAAAGAGGGTGTTAGTAATATGAGGCTATAGGCAGGTCACACACACACACACTCTGCTTCTTATTACACACAGGGACGTGCAGCAGCACACAAACATGACAAATACTAGAAATAAAAGGATTACAATGCTAAAGATTATTATTGTGAACATAAAGATATGGTGAATCCGGCTTGACCCGTGGATGTCCCTGTTTGAGCTTTAACCACACACACACACAAACACACACACACACACACACACACACACACACAAACAGAGCTTTACACACACCCGTCACTCATTAAGAGAATAGACACAACACACACCTGTCACTCATTAGGAGAATAGGTTACTAGAATACCTAGAATACTGTCCTAGAATACTGTCTAAAACTTGATGGCTGCTCTATTAAGTCTTCGTCATCGGTTAGGAACCTGGATGTGCTCTTTGATAGCAATCTTTCATTTGAAAGACATGTGTCTAGGATCTGTAAAACCGCATTTTTCCATCTTAAAAATATATCTAAATTACGACATATGCTCTCATTAACAAATGCGGAACAATTAGTTAATGTGTTCATGAGCTCAAGGCTAGATTATTGTAATGCTGTACTGGGTGGTTGCCCTGCACGCTTAATAAATAAACTACAGCTGGTCCAAAACACTGCAGCTAGAGTTCTTACCAGAACCAGGAAATATGACCATATTAGCCCGGTTCTGTCAACACTGCATTGGCTGCCTATTAAACATCGTATAAAGTTTAAAATATTGTTGATAACTTATAAAGCACTAAATGGTTTAGCTCCACAGTGCTTGAGTGAGCTCTTAACGCATTATAGTCCTTCACGTCTATTGCGATCTCAAAATTCGGGCCAGTTGATAATACCTAGAATATCAAAATCGTCTGCTGGCGGTAGATCCTTTTCCTATTTACCACCAACATTTTGTAATAATCTTCCTACCATTGTCTGGGAAGCAGACACACTCTGTCAGTTCAAATCTAGACTAAAAACACATCTCTTTGACCTAGCAGACACATAACACACTATAGACTTCTATAACTCAATGTTAGGCTGCATAGATTAGATCAGCCGAAACCGGGAACACTTCCCATAAATCCTGATGTACTTGGTACATCATAAGAAGAATGGCATCTACCTTAATATTAGTCTCTCTGTTTATCCCGAGGTTTACGCAGTCTGCCGGATCCAGGCCGTATCCAGATCTGATGAAGGACCAGCACCTGGACACGCCAACAACGCAGTCCTGAAATGTCAACTAGTCCCTCCCCTGTGAAGGCCTCCTTCCCTTTACCTCTCTACAGATAATCGTTGTCAGGATAATTCTGGTTTGAGTGACTACTCAGACGCAACAAAAATGTATTGGCGGCCCGTTAAGGGTCTTCTGTTAGGATGGTGTTGTGTTAACGGCCCCTAATTTAATAACTAATGATCTTAGCAACGGAAGTGAATCAATCAAGACTATCTTAAGCTTGACAATAACTTTATCCTAGAGCTGTGGTAAAGCCTAAACAATCTGTTACGGTAATTTCTATTATCACTGTAAAGCTGCTTTGAAACAATCCATACTGTTAAAAGCACTTTATAAATGAAGTTGACTTGACTTGACAAATGTGATGTGCTTGTTTCTGTGTGTGCGATAGAGAGTGACACGGGAGTGGATTTTCAAACCTCCCACAAAAAAAATCCCGTCCCCTCCCAATCCCATGAAAAAACTGGGGGAAAATCCCATCCCGTCCCAATCCCAGAAGAATGACTCCCATTCCCTCCCACTCCCGTATGACTCCCATTCCTTCCCACTCCCGTGTTGTGTTTTTTTGGCCGTAAATTGTCAGTTACAGTAAAAAAAACAGTACAGATCACAGCATGCCCACCTTAGTTGAATAAAAATCCAAATGTATTTTTTTATGTTATTTCATTGAACTGAAAGCCATCTTAAACAACGCACAGACATTAAATTTCATGTAAAACATCCTTGCAAACACACACATTTGCGCGCACGCACACACACACACTCACACACATTACGACATCTTTCTGAACTCGTAAAAAATGTTTTGGTTACTTCAGACCGCCCAGAAATGACGATGAGCACAACTGAGGCATCCTTTTCTGACAGAGTAGTCATTGCAGCATGGCTTTGATGTCTGATTCTATTTTTTATTATGATTTTCAAGGCTAAAAAGTGCATTGGGAAGCCTTCTTCTTCTCTTCTATTATTGGTGGTTGCCATTGGCATACCAACTTGGTGCATTACTGCCAGCAGCTGTTACGGGTGGAGCACGTCATTCGCTTAATCAGCCACATCAAAGCAAACAGGAGAGCATAAAGAGACAGGGCAACTAGATTTGGGTTCAAAATTAAAATATATAGTTATATAAACGGTATATTTGTGTATAAATTTGGGTATCATAGTGTTATTACGAATCCCAGTCCCACCCACTCCCTCTGACATTTTTTCCTGTCCCATCCCAATCAAGTGATTAATAGTGATTTTGTTTCCCGACCCATGTGATTCCCAAAAAAGATGTCAGCCACTAGTGTGCGAGTTCAATAAAATGAATTCACCCTTACAAAAAGAGCTGTTTCCCCCTCATCCAACCGACACTGTGTTCCTCGCCCTGCCGCAGTTTGTGCCTGTTGTGGCCTCCCAGTGTTATCGGGATGCTATCCTGCATGAGCCGTTTCCCCACTGGCTATGGCGACAGGGGAGGAAATCCGGCAGTAATGTCAGTTTCTGGAGGCATGGAGGGTCATTCCAGGCATCTTGCATTGGCTGCTCAACATAATAGAACACGGATACTTTTTCCAGTTCAGACACAGACCTCCCCGTTTCAAGGTCTGTGGTCAGAGTCACAAAACAAGTGGAATATAAACAGCTTGGAGCTGAAAATTGTGTCCTTAGCCCTAAGGGATTTCTATAGCTGATGTGTGGTGAGCGCACTGGTGCCATTGTTCTGTGGCTGCCGTCGCATCATCCAAGTGGATGCTGCACACTGGTGGTGGTTGAGGAGAGATCCCCTGATATGATTGGAAACCTCCCTAAACGCAGACTCATGTTGAAGATATATTGTTAAGGGTCACCAAGCTCTTTAGCACAGGCTTTGAGCAGTCTTGGACTTTTCCCTTGCTTTACTGGGATGGAGCCTTCTCAACTCCCCACTCACTTGGGCTGCTGTGATGATGGGTAATGGAAGGGGGGTATTAATCTCACATCCGGTGTTGTTAGTGTTACTGGGGGGAGATGGGGGGGGGGGTGGCAGCAGTACAGGCCCCAGTAGCAGCAGCAGGGGGAGGGTAATCAAACCCATTAAAGAAGTTATTAAACTGCTATTAAACTCTTCCCCCATTCGAGCCTATTGGCAACTATAACTGTGAGGGAGCTCTCTCTCAAAACTGCTTTGCTTCTTGTCCTCGTTTTGGCTTAGTGCAAAGGAGATTTATATGTGTTCTTGGTGGACGGCGATTGTATTCGCTTTGGACCTGGTGACTGCAGTGTCACTCTCCGGCCGAGACCAGGCTTCGTGCCTAAATCTCTTTCTACTCCCTTTAAGGCACAGGTCATTTCTGTACCCGCTTTGTCTTTCGAGCCCGTAAACCTCACATGATGCTGACGCTCAGAGCACTGTTTGCCCTGTCTGGGCTTTACAGGGTTATTTAGACCGCTCAGCCACCTTTCGACAGGCGGACCAGCTCTTTGTGTGCTATGGTGGCTGTACTAAGGGATGAGACGTCTCTAAGCAGAGGCTCTCTCATTGGATAGTGGACGCCATCGCTTTGGCTTATGAGAACCAGAGATAGGAATGCCCCCTCAACATCAGAGCTCACTCAACCTTGGTTCCCTGAGAGACGGTGTTACGTCCAAGGACTTATTTATTTATTATTATTATTATTTTCTTTTGAACTTCTTTGGTTTGCTTTACTCCTGAAAGGGTGGGCGTGGTCGTGTGCCCTGTGTTTTTGTTTGCTTGCTGTCTCTTTTTCTCTCTCTCTCTCTACTCGCTCTCAGGCCAAATCATCAGCACCTGTAACTCGTTTGTGAGAGTGTGCCTGAGATGGAGAGTATAATAGGGCAGTCCAGTGTTTGCAGACACACTTCTCCCCTGCTCCAGATTGAACTCTTTTGTGGAATGTCTTTGCTTTTGACATTCAGAGACAATAGTTGTGAGTTAGCGATCGCTAACTGAATTAGACCTGTGTTAACTGTAAGTGTTAAAGGGGCACTCCATCCATTTGTATTAAGCTTTGTATCGTTAGAAACCCAGTCATATTTTTGAATGGTCGTGCATTATTCCATCATTTTCTCCTGAGATGGGAGAAAAAAGGATTTCAGTGTTGCAGTTCCTGCTTATAATGATGTAAAAATCGTAATTTTGCGTCATTCTAAGCAGGAAGTCCCATATCTTGGTAGAGGGGTTGAGACTACAAACACCCGTTCCTTATTTTCCCAGGGGGTGGGACCCACTCACGCTACGGACCTATTACAGATCAGTGGGTGGGACTTCACTTGCAGAAACTAAAAGAAATATCCTCCATCTTGTTTGGAAGCTAAGCTAACATGTGCTATGGAGCCAGATGTGAAATGTACTCAATATGATATGGAAAAAGAGGATTTTGAAAGTCTGATAATTCAACGCTGTTCCAAATTAGTGGGAGTGGCTTGCGGAGCTGTGCAATGTGGTGCATTGTGGGAGTTGTTGTCTTTCATACAAATGCGCCCTAAAGTTATTTTCTGTCTTTCGTCGGTCAAGAAGGCACCAAATTTGGAATTTATTTTACATTTCGACTACATATATGACCCACTTTCAATAAAGATTAATGTTCCCACAGGTGAAATGCTCCTTTAAGTGATCTTGCTCTCACTTTAACTGAAAATTGAGCAAAAGGTATTGTGTTCCTGTTGACCTGTTTAATAATTACTATTGTGAGGGAAGCTGTTCGGGGTGAGTGCCTTTTTCTTTTAATCCTACTTTTGTTCCTGTTTTTGTACAGCAAGGAAGTTGAGGGAAGTTTATGTTGTTTATTTCTTTTTGTTTATCCTTTCTTATGTTAGTTAGGACTCCTCCCTAAATTAGTTAATGTGCTGATGTGTTTGTTATTTTAGGCCTTGCTCTCCCCTGAACCTTTCCTCCCTAGTAACCTATTTTATTTTATTTTTGGTAAATAAAATCCTTTCTTTGACCAATTATCTGGTGTCATCTTCCCTCTGGGACAGAGAATTGAAGTGTGTTCTTGCCTTCCTCCTTTTATTTTTTACGCTTTTTCCTTTGTTGCCTCCCCTCCCGACCCCTAGACGGGTAGGGGAACGTAACAGACGGGAATGAGGCATTGCCGCCCTGCTTGCCGCTCGTTCAGCTGTTCAGCGTTCAGTTTCAGATTCTGATGCAATTGTCCTTCCTCCTCATTTTATACTGCCCGAAGGCTCATCAGTATTTGCATGCGATTTGCATACTTTGTGACAATTGGCCAGTTGTTTTACTCGCGTTGTCCTATATGGTTTCAGATTTTGTGGAGAAGGAGAAGAGTTCCTGCAGTGTCAGCTAACGCAATGTCTCGAGCCCATCTCTCAGGGAGCCGAGGTTACAATAGTACCCGGAGACGTTCTTCAGACATGTCCTGAAACGGGCATTAGTTCCTGCACTGGGAAAGGGCCTGTATCTGGTGTTGTTCACCCATGGTTTGTTTTACTTGATAATTACGTATTTTACACCTTGTCTTGTGCTTGTTATCAGTTACATACTGTACGTATGCTTAGACTTTGATTTTATTTTGAACTGTGGTAAAATAAGGTGCTTTATAAGAGGAATAAAAATGAATCATACATACTTTGCCAGTTTCTCTTCAAGCTGAGATTGCACACGCACCAAATAACCATCTATCTGGGTCTGTAACAAATCAAAAAATCTTAGAAAATATAATGAAGGACACTAAAACCAGTAACAGCGAGAGTATATAAGGTTATAAATATGAAACACATTCTTACTTTGTTCCTCTCATACAGTAGCGGTGTGCAGAACAAGATGATATCAGCTGTCAAGAAAAAGAAGAACCTTTTACAGTCATTGTTTTGTAATGAAACAAACAATTATATAGAGGGAGGGTTATTTCAGTGGGGGATAAAAAAAAATCAACATTATATTTCATGCATACATTTTGTACCTTATTCTTAAAGTACTGCTTCATATTAGGATCATAAAGGAATTCCTCATTGTATTAGCACAGTGCCTTCTGTACTGTATGTTATGTGAATTTACTTTAACCACCAATATACCTATATTTTATCATTATTTTGACAATTATTATTTATTTATGAAGTCAGGCTTACCAAGTATTAAAATTGTGATACCATTGAAGACGGCCCCCACACATGTCAGAAACCACATAACAGCTGCAAGCTGCAGATAAACACAGCAGGTCAGTCATGTTTTACTGTGAATCAATTCGGTTACTAATGTAACATTCTACATTAGATGCACAGTGCTGACTGATGACAAAAAAACTGAATATAAGTGTGAATGATTTTCTTAGCAAACACTATTCTTTTAAAGGGCCCCTACATTATGGTTATCTACATGATCTTCACAGTTTTACGGGGTCTCCTAGAATATGTTTACAAAATGCACAGTCTCCTGTGATTGGTCAGCCGGCACCAGTCTGCTGTGATTGGTCAGCCGGCCCCAGTCTGCTGTGATTGGTCAGCCGGCACCAGTCTGCTGTGATTGGTCAGCCGGCCCAGTCTGCTGTGATTGGTCAGCTGGCCCCAGTCTGTTGTGATTGGTTAGCCGGCCCCAGTCTGCTGTGATTGGTCAGCCGGCTGTGATTGGTCAGCCGGCCCCAGTCTGCTGTGATTGGTCAGCCGGCCCCGGTCTGTTGTGAATGATTGGTTAGCCGGCCCCAGTCTGTTGTGATTGGTCAGCCGGCCCCAGTCTGTTTTGATTGGTCAGCCGGCCCCAGTCTGCTGTGATTGGTCAGCCGGCCCCAGTCTGCTGTGATTGGTCAGCCAGCCCCAGTCTGTTGTGAGTGATTGGTTAGCCGGCCCTAGTCTGCTGTGATTGGTCAGCCGGCCCCAGTCTGCTGTGATTGGTCAGCCGGCCCCAGTCTGTTGTGAGTGATTGGTTAGCCGGCCCCAGTCTTTTGTGATTGGTCAGCCGGCCCCAGTCTGTTGTGATTGGTTAGCCGGCCCCAGTCTGTTGTGATTGGTTAGCTGGCCCCAGTCTGCTGTGATTGGTCAGCCAGCTGTGATTGGTCAGCCGGCTGTGATTGGTTAGCCGGCCCCAGTCTGTTGTGATTGGTCAGCCGGCCCCAGTCTGTTGTGATTGATTAGCCGGCCCCAGTCTGTTGTGATTGGTTAGCCGGCCCCAGTCTGTTGTGATTGGTTAGCTGGCCCCAGTCTGCTGTGATTGGTCAGCCTGCTGTGATTGGTCAGCCGGCCCCAGTCTGCTGTGATTGGTCAGCCGGCTCCAGTCTGCTGTGATTGGTCAGCCGGCCCCAGTCTGTTGTGATTGGTCGACTGCTTAGAGCGTGTCTGAAAAGTAACGCCCCTTAATAACCATCGAGTCTCAGATTCGGCGGCTTCCTGTAAACATTACTGTAAATACACTATATGGAATCAGTTTTGCTGTATCAGTTTGAGTCTGAGTCCAATAATGACATAGTGATTTCCCTCATAGGGAAAAAACAGCATTTCCTTTGACTCCTCCTGGCTTTATAACTGCTTTTGTTTGAGGGCGAGCCAAATTAGCCAACAGGCAGCATTATGCAAATGTGTTATATGCTGACATAGCTACATTACGCAAATAAAGTCAGGACTACAGAGCTGGCGTTTTCTGCCGGAGATTCACTCCCTTTGCTGTGGACGTTGTGCTTTGTAACTTTAACAGATTGTTTACATGCACAAACAGGAATATTGCACATTAAATTAATGTTAAAATTGAAAAAGCATAATAGATCCCCTTTAAATTAAAAACTGTTGAAAACACTGATATGACTTTAGCTGTGAATTGTTGTAGATAAATGGACATACCTTCAGTGAATCCACCACATCTTCTACAAGCACAAGTCTTCTTGTCTGTCTGAGAGCGGTGTTTAATTTCACCAAAAATATGTCCGTGTACCTGCGGGCTGTGTCCGGTGAAATGCTGATATCTCTTTCCATAAGAACTCTGTGGATGTACAAAGCATCTCATTTTTTTTTTTTTATCAAAGTCTTGTCTTTTCAAGAAGTCGAGCGCAAAGCAGCATCACACCAAGAAACCAGCATCTAGGAAAAAAGCTCTGTGATATCTCGCTAAGCAAAGAGAGACTCCAGGAAAAGCTACTAGTGTGACTTCAAATCCTCCACCTAAAAATGTACATTGTTAAATGAACTGGTGTAACTGCAGTGGCTGTATTAAAGCTAATATGTAAGATTTTTGTAATAAAATATCCCAAAACCACTTGCACAGTGTGATATATTTCCTGCAGTTGTGTACTTACAATATCCCAAAAGTTCCCTAAGATTTTTCATTTCAGAGAAATTCCAATTTTAAATAATGGCTCGTCCATGTTCACTTGTCGCCTGTCAATGACATAATATCCGCGTTATCCCTGGTTTCCGCTCGTACCATCATAGTAACCATGGCGACAGACGTGGACAACAGCGTTACGTCTAGGGGCGTGCGCCCCTCACGCTGTTGTTGTTTCGTTCAAACATTATGGATCATGGCAAGCAGACTTTGGGACAAAATGAGAATTAAAACGAGGACCAGTATCAGTAACAGAGTATAGATAGTTATAGATAGTATATATCAATATCAGTATAGAGCAATATCAGAGCTAGCGTCCGCGGCTAACTTCCACTCAACGAGACGCCGCTCTTGCATGAGCTTTATTTACACAGGTGAGCAAATGTACATAAATGAATCAATGTTATATAGCTCAGAAATGTTAGAATATGATCAGTATGTTATTCTAATGTTGATCTAGCTTACTGCTAGTCTCATACAGCCAACAAACGAACACATAGAATAACATCATAACTTCAACACACTCAAATGCAGTTTAGTGTGATAGTGTAGAGCAAGTGAAGCAGCACTGCGTTCCCTCACAAGCTTCATGCGTCTATCAAACTGTCCTGTGTGAGTATTAATTCAGCACTTGCGTTTGGTAGAATGAAATGTCCTTTATATCCGAGATCTGTCTCTCATTAGCACTCATGCTCGCTTCGCACAGTCATGTTAAAAACATCATGTATTCACTCATCCATAAACATTAGATCCATCAGCTTGACGACAAGTGCCGGTGGAGCGAGTATTAATGAGTGAGACCGGTCTCGAGTCACACGGAGGAGCTCTGGGAGAAGAACACATGAATGACAACAGTGAAGGGCAAGAGAGGACCAGGCCTGGGACTTTTTGTTGTTGATTTATTTTATTTATATGCAACAGTCATCTGTGAGGGGCTTCCGCTTACTTTTGTTTATTTGTTTATGTTTATTCTATTATCAAAGTTATGTTGATGATTCGCCGGTTCCCGCCTCTTCCTTCCCTGAGCTTTGAACTTCGTAACATATACAAATAAATTGTAATCAATAAATTAACTTTAGTCTATAATTAGAAATGTGCCTCTCGAGATGATGATTTATGATATTGAGAAAGTTGTCTGTTCAGGTCGGTAGTGTTCTTAAAGTAAGATTTTACCAAACCTGGGAATAATAGAGATAATTATTTCCTCACCCAATTAACTGATCATACTCCTTGTTCTCTGGGATAGAGAGAACTTTACTGTCAGAAATGTCAAACCCTTTCCAAGTGTTTTAATAAAGGGTTTATCCTTGAACTGTAAATGGACACCCTGGACACTTTCATTGGGTTCTTGTGAATTGCACCTTCATTCATCCTCAAAGACACCAACAGATCAGACTGGTGATTTATAAAATACAACAAAGGCATACATACTTAAAAGGGTGTCCTTCGTCGGACTTCTGTACAGCGTGCAGGACTGCCTTGTAGACCCTGAAAGTGATGGTGACGCAGAGCAGGGCCAGGAGCAGGTAGGATACGACACTGATAACACTGAACCTGGCTAGAGACATGAGCACCAGCATCGAGACACCAAACACTAGCACAGACTTCTTTGGCTCCTGCCAATACACCAATTCCTGCACTGCTGAGAGATATGGATGTTGGAAGGATGGCAAGATGAAGACTGCCTCCACATGGTCCTTTTCATTGGTCCAATCCTGGACTGCAGAGAGAGAGAGAACTTTGACCTCTCAAATGTGAGTTTAACCTCTAAGCAAAACTCATTGGTGCTTATTAGGTTTATTGCAGTGGTGTGAAATGAGAAAATAAAGATCCTCCTTTAAGATGTTTTAATATCAAATATCATGTTCCAGTTGCATTTGATGTTGAGTTTCCGAGTACTATCAAGCAGCAAGCAATACTATAATATTGTGGCGAGTTCATCCTCTATTATTAACAGTTGTTGAATGTTCTCCAGGGGTTCTCACCTCTGGCCTGGAGATCCACTGTCTCCACAATCTCACCTGTCTGCAGCTTTAGTAATGCTGATGAGCGTGAGTAGCCTGTTTAGGGGAGTTTGATCAGGACTGGAGCCTGTTTTAAACTTTAGGCATTTCCATCATGAGTTGCCGACTGTGATGCTTCTTGTGACAAGGTGTTGTCATGTATGACAGACACTTGTTGACTGCATGCCTTTCCTTCAATGTCCAGTTCATAAGCATAGTGCATATTTGTTTAGTACCTGCAGAGTTTAGCTCCAACCACCTCCAAAACACCTGGAACGTTCTAGTTAACAGTTCACTTCAGAAAACAGAAAACAACTTATTTGTTAGTTGTTCTGGCTGCTGATTTATGTTCATGGTATTCAGCTGCAACAGACTGTTTAGCAAAAACACAGAATAAATATGTTTGAAATCTAAATGTTTAAGTTTTTTTTTTTACTAATCGAAACTGGAAATCAATAAGAATTGTAATCAATAAGCAGAATCGGACTTAGAATTGAAAATCCTAAACCTAAAACTCAAATTATACCCTAAAGTGCATTTGAAGTGTGCTATTTGGGACAGGACTATGGTCTTAAACCTCACCCACTATTTAGGCACACTTACTGCCACCAAGGGGAAACTATAATAAGCATCTTTAATTGCAATATCAGATCCACTGATAAATGATGCCGCCTGGTGGGGGAATCAAGAATTGCATGCAAAACCGCCATTACAGGACTATATGAGGAAATACTTGTTTTGCCTTATTTAATCAAATTGATTCAACATAACAGCCATTCTTGCTAAAAAAAAAATGTGTCACATAATGCTTGATATGTAATTTAATCCTCACGCTAAGAAACATAGGCAAACGAACTTACGAAGTAGTGCATATCGGTAATAAAACAGTGAATTCGCTCTTATCCTCATTAAGATCAAGCTGACAATGAGAGTGTTGCTGTGATGTGCATGTCCTTTGCTTTTCTGTCAGTAGATATTTCATAATCTAGATCAACAAAAACATTGATAATTCTGATAACATGCCAATTTGTAGTACACTGTTTTGTTTATTACTTTTCAGACAATAATTCCAGTAAACTAGTTGTCTTTGCTTATACTTATATTTGCTAGAAAAGCAAGCGTTTTTGTCTCAGTCTAACTGAAGCTATTGGGTCAAAGACATTAATCTGCTTACAAATCTTACAATGAGAGTCATGTGTGAAGACTTAAAGGGCAGAGGATAGAAACGTGCAAATGCACAAATGTAAAAAGGACCACAACCGGGCATCAAAAAATACTAAAAACAGATATGACCAAAGTCTGATTCTGAAAAAAAGTACATTTGTTCAAATCTCATACTCTGAACTGGAGGTTTTGCACAAAGCCATTCTGGATAATACAACATTGCTTTTGGTTGGCTGGAAAGTGATTTTACAGTCACACGAATGCATGGCTGTTAGTGGACAGATTATAACTCTAAGCACTTTTAATGCACGTTTCCAACAGAAACTGTTGCTGACTTTATTCTACAACCATTCCACTGAATTATTTAACGTACCTGATGAGTTGGAGTCTTTCAACAGCACAATGGAGTTTAGACCAGAGGATGAAGAAAGTATTGGATCTGCCATATCACAGTTTTAATGGATGTTCAACAATAGCTGAAAGTCGATGGGTTAAACCAATGAGCGCTCGCCTGAAGTGTGGAGTGTGCTGCGAGTCTACATGTTTCAGTGGATTAATGTAGTCTTGAGGCATTTCAGGGGTGTGTTTAAACTCTTTTGCCATGGCATTTTATAGATCAGAAAAGTACCAATCCAATGGGACAATGTACACTGTAAAAAAAAAAAAGTTCCTGCCTTAAATTTTTAAGTACAATCACCTTGGATGTTTAAGTCAATTCAACTTAAATTATATTAAACTGATTTTAAAAAATGAGTTGAATCTTGTATAACTTGACTAAATGAGAAAATTGCTATACTTATTTTGATGAGTTAAAGCAATGTAAAAACATATGTTGTCATAACTTGGTTTTTACAGTGTACTTGCATAACATGCAAATTAATTTATGGTTAACAAAAGGGCGTTTCCTCCTTCAAGTGCCTCCTTAAAAAATTGGATGAGATAATATCCAAATAGAAAAATAAAACTGCAAATAAACTCCCTGAAACGCCTCCATTGTATCTTGAGTTTCTTCCGTCACAATATTCCTCATTATAATAAATAATGCGCAGAATAAAGGGACGGGGCCTGGTTGAGTTAGTTAGTAGTGTGTTAAACTGGCGGTTATGGAAAGGGCCGGGACATTTCCCAAACACACTCGAAGCGCTCGACACCCGCTTACACACTCGTAAGAACTGTTAGATAATGTAACCGTACACATACATGCGTAGAATTTCCAGCCATTCCTTTTCTTTTTTTCCACAGCTGATGTGTGCAGTTTATTTTGTTTGCTTTAAAATATTTTTCTTTTTTTGAGAAAAAGAAAAATATAGGCATGTTTTATAGGCAACCTCTGTCATGCAAATTCAGATTAGAACTGTTGGTTTTAAAATTAAAAATGTTAACTATGTTGCTGTCTGAGATGTAGGTAACGAACACCTAAACTTAAGGTCT
Source organism: Meda fulgida (assembly GCA_030578275.1). Lineage (NCBI taxonomy): Eukaryota > Metazoa > Chordata > Actinopteri > Cypriniformes > Leuciscidae > Meda > Meda fulgida. Next base: position 31,695,139 of record CM060636.1, read on the forward strand.
CTAAACCACATGTCATTTCAGTCATCTTCTAAAATAACAGGTATTCAGGGTCGAAGAGATTTAGCCCCCCCAAAATTTGTTAAATGCATCAATAACAATATCCAATATATTTAATGAATTCTATATATTAATTTCCCTTTAAAACTATACATTTACAAGGTCATATTGTAAAGTGTGCACAGTTATTAAGCACATAAAAGTTAGACATATGAAGTGAATTTAGCAGAACACGTATTTATTATTATTCAGCTGCTCTTTGAATCATTAGGGTTTATTGAGACCTGCGCACTGACAGTCCACCTACTGGCCGGAGCAGCTCTAATACTGCAGTGAGCTTACACTCCCCCTGTAGTCAATTACTGTATCCCTTAAAACTCATCTTTGATCACCAAAATTACATATTTAAACGTTTTTTACTTGGAAAAAATTTAATTCATGCCTTAAAATATCTTGAATGTAAATCGACACCCTTGCCTCATTTAGTATGCGCATTTCTATGAATATGCAAATGAGCCCCGCCTCCACTCACTCACTCACTCACTCACTCAGAGATCCACTGCTTGACGAGCACACGTTGATCTGATTGGGTACAAGGTCGTTTGTGACGTCAGAAACACCAGCGATTTCAAACCGTGTTTTTGAGACTGTCTTTGGTTCACTGCAGTTTTAAGCAGAAAATACTCAGCAATGCTGTCGACTTATGAACTTACACACGCTTTGTCTTAAAGCATATTAAAAACACCACAGAGACATATAAACAACATTAAGAGCTGGGTTTTCACCACAGGGGGACTTTAAAGGTGCAGTTAGTGATTTCTGAGAATCATTGTTGAATAGAGTGACCACCATCAAACAAACCAAATGTGGGATTATTATAAGTTTGTGTGGGACATGTTACCAACACTAAAACATAACCTGAAACTGTTATGTAATGTCTATCTAACTTAATAAAAACATTTGTATTCTGCCTTTTAGCTGATAAAAAATATTTGTTCTTTAGTCCCTTCCAGAAAACACCATTACATCACAATGTAACATAACATGTCTTTATTTTACATGCCATTTAGATTCATCATCACTGAGCACAAAGTGTCACGGTGTGGGTTTTGTGTTTGTGTATCTTGTTCTTGTCTGTCATGTGTTCCCCTGTCCTTTCATGTTTCAGCTGTTCCCTGTTTTGTTGATTAGTCTCCCCATGTGTTTCTGATTAGCCACGCCCCCTTGTTATCTTGTTTAGCTTGTTTGCCTGTCTTTTTATACCTCTGTGTTTCAGTTGTGGTTTGTCGGTCGTTGTATTTGCTCCAGTGTTCCTTGTTTCTCCTGTTATTTCTATTAAATTAGCTGCATTTGGATTCTCTCTCTGCTTCGTCCTTCCGGCATCATAACAGAACGACCGACCAACACTGAATCCAGCAGCATGTTCGCCAGTGTCTCTTCTCCAGCCACCGAGCGGAGGAGAGGCCACTCTTTTGAGGGGACACGTGGAGGCCTCAGTAGAGGAGGTGGTCGAGAGGAGCCCCGACACCACTATCCAAGCTGGCCATTCTTCGACCCTGGGTTGGTGATGTCCAGCCCAGGGCCCCATTCGCCGCTGGTCCCGTCCAGCCAGAGCTTCACGTCAGCCACGTCCAGCCAGAGCTTCACGTCGCTCCTGCCGATCCAGAGACGGTTCACGTCACTCCTGCCGATCCAGAGACGGTTCACGTCACGTCTGCCCAGTCAGAGCCTGTTCACGTCACGTCTGCCATGTCAGACACTGTTCACGTCACTTCTGCCAAGCCAGAGACGCTTCACATCTCTTCTACAGAGCCAGTGTCTACGGACAAGATGGCCGATCCAGAGTCGGTTCAGGTCACTTCCTCCGAGCCAGTGTCTACGGACAAGATGGCCGCCTCCGAGCCAGTGTCTACGGACAAGATGGCCGCCTCCGAGCCAGTGTCTACGGACAAGATGGCCGCCTCCGAGCCAGTGTCTACGGACAAGATGGCCGCCTCCGAGCCAGTGTCTACGGACAAGATGGCCATTTCCGAGCCAGAGTCTGTTCCTGTTCCGGAGCCAGTGTCTGATATTCCTGAATCAATGATTGTTTCTATGTTTGTGTCTGTCCTTGTGGCCGCTACTGTTCTAGTGGCTGCTGAGCCGGTGTCTGTTCCCGTTCCTGAGCCGGTGTCTGTTCCAGTTCCTGAGCCGGTGTCTGTTTCCGAGCCAGGGTGTGTGTTGTCTGTTCCCGAGCCAGTGTGTGTGTTGTCTGCTCCCGAGCCAGTGTGTGTGTTGTCGGTTCCCGAGCCAGTGTGTGTGCTGTCTGTTCCCGAGCCAGTGTGTGTGCTGTCTGTTCCCGAGCCAGTGTGTGTGCTGTCTGCTCCCGAGCCAGTGTGTGTGCTGTCTGCTCCCGAGCCAGTGTGTGTGCTGTCTGCTCCCGAGCCAGTGTGTGTGCTGTCTGCTCCCGAGCCAGTGTGTGTGCTGTCTGCTCCCGAGCCAGTGTGTGTGCTGTCTGCTCCCGAGCCAGTGTGTGTGTTGTCGGTTCCCGAGCCAGTGTGTGTGCTGTCTGTTCCCGAGCCAGTGTGTGTGCTGTCTGCTCCCGAGCCAGTGTGTGTGCTGTCTGCTCCCGAGCCAGTGTGTGTGCTGTCTGCTCCCGAGCCAGTGTGTGTGCTGTCTGCTCCCGAGCCAGTGTGTGTGCGTTGTCTGCTCCCGAGCCAGTGTGTGTGCTGTCGGTTCCCGAGCCAGTGTGTGTGCTGTCTGCTCCCGGCCTATGTCACGGTGTGGGTTTTGTGTTTGTGTATCTTGTTCTTCAACTTGTATCTTCATGTGTTCCCCTGTCCTTTCATGTTTCAGCTGTTCCCTGTTTTGTTGATTAGTCTCCCCATGTGTTTCTGATTAGCCACGCCCCCTTGTTATCTTGTTTAGCTTGTTTGCCTGTCCTTTTATACCTCTGTGTTTCAGTTGTGGTTTGTCGGTCATTGTATTTGCTTCAGTGTTCCTGTGTTCCTTGTTTCTCCTGTTATTTCTATTAAATTAGCTGTATTTGGATTCTCTCTCTGCTTCGTCCTTCCGGCATCATCACACAAAGGGATCATACAGAACACTGTTGAAACAGTTCTGACCAAGTCCAACTAAAATCCAACAAAATAAACAATAAACAAATAAAATATAACAACACGAAATTAGATCATTGACAGTCTTATATATTACACCAAAAACGTTCATAATTTTAGAAAAGATGTGAATTAAAACTGCAGGCAACAAGTTGAACATTTTACATTTTTTTAATTTACTGAATTACCATTTGTTTTCTAACAGGGAACACAGCGATTCACCGCTCCACATTTTGATTGACAGCCGTCACAACCAACCAGTGACCGTGTTTACTCCTTTCCTCACAACCATTGGATAGGACGTGGTGTGAACGGTCTCTGGATCGGCAGACGTGACGTGAACGGTCTCTGGATCGGCAGACGTGACGTGAACGGTCTCTGGATCGGCAGACGTGACATGAACGGTCTCTGGATCGGCAGACGTGACGTGAACAATCTCTGGATTGACCGGAGGCTCCGGAAGGGCCTCCGGGCATTGCAGGATGCAGGAAGTCCTCTTCCTCCTCCTCCGTCTCCGAGAGGGTGCTGGGCTGGACGGGGCCAGCGGTGAGAACTCTGGGCTGGACGGCGCCAGCGGTGAGGGCTCGGTGAGGGCTCTGGGCTGGACGGCGCCAGCGGTGAGGGCTCTGGGCTGGACGGCGCCAGCGGTGAGGGCTCTGGGCTGGACGGCGCCAGGGGTGAGGGCTCTGGGCTGGACGGCGCCAGCGGTGAGGGCTCTGGGCTGGACGGCGCCAGCGGTGAGGGCTCTGGGCTGGACGGCGCCAGCGGTGAGGGCTCTGGGCTGGACGGCGCCAGCGGTGAGGGCTCTGGGCTGGACGGCGCCAGCGGTGAGGGCTCTGGGCTGGACGGCGCCAGCGGTGAGGGCTCTGGGCTGGACGGCGCCAGCGGTGAGGGCTCTGGGCTGGACGGCGCCAGCGGTGAGGGCTCTGGGCTGGACGGCGCCAGCGGTGAGGGCTCTGGGCTGGACGGCGCCAGCGGTGAGGGCTCTGGGCTGGACGGCGCCAGCGGTGAGGGCTCTGGGCTGGACGGCGCCAGCGGTGAGGGCTCTGGGCTGGACGGCGCCAGCGGTGAGGGCTCTGGGCTGGACGGCGCCAGCGGTGAGGGCTCTGGGCTGGACGGCGCCAGCGGTGAGGGCTCTGGGCTGGACGGCGCCAGCGGTGAGGGCTCTGGGCTGGACGGCGCCAGCGGTGAGGGCTCTGGGCTGGACGGCGCCAGCGGTGAGGGCTCTGGGCTGGACGGCGCCAGCGGTGAGGGCTCTGGGCTGGACGGCGCCAGCGGTGAGGGCTCTGGGCTGGACGGCGCCAGCGGTGAGGGCTCTGGGCTGGACGGCGCCAGCGGTGAGGGCTCTGGGCTGGACGGCGCCAGCGGTGAGGGCTCTGGGCTGGACGGCGCCAGCGGTGAGGGCTCTGGGCTGGACGGCGCCAGCGGTGAGGGCTCTGGGCTGGACGGCGCCAGCGGTGAGGGCTCTGGGCTGGACGGCGCCAGCGGTGAGGGCTCTGGGCTGGACGGCGCCAGCGGTGAGGGCTCTGGGCTGGACGGCGCCAGCGGTGAGGGCTCTGGGCTGGAAGGCGCCAGCGGTGAGGGCTCTGGGCTGGACGGCGCCAGCGGTGAGGGCTCTGGGCTGGACAGGGCCAGCGGTGAAGGCTCCGTGCTGGACGGGACCAGCGGTGAGGGATCAGCGGGCATGACAGTCGTGATAACATCCTTCTCCACCTCTCCAACAGTGAAGCGGGACCCACAAAACTGCAGGACAAAGTCAATATACTGCACCAGGGTCCAACTAGGGTCTTCCTCTGGGAATTTTTTGTACACCACATACAAACCACTGAAATCGGTTGATAAATTTTAAAAAAAAAATTGTTTTTATCCAGAAAAACCGCAGCTCACCCGTTTACTTACATTTGATTACAGCAGTGTTGCCCTCAGCAAAATGGCGGACGTGTTGACGTGTTGTAGCAACATTACAAAGCGGCCAACCCGGCGTCCATGTATTTATTATGTCTGTGTGCATGTGTCAGTATACTGGATCTGTGCAGCTCTTAAAGTGACAGCAGCCTAATATTCCTGCTCTACAATAACGCTAATATTCCTGCTCTATAGTAACGCTAATATTCCTGCTCTATAGTAACGCTAATATTCCTGCTCTATAGTAACGCTAATATTCCTACTCTTGTTACAGGACGTGGTGGAGGAAACACGAGGAAGACGATGATAACAGGAGGACAGGAATTTATTAAAATTTACAAAACTTAGGGGTCAAAACACACGTCAAACTACAAACGTAAAACTAACGAGAACGGACCAAGACTGAATGAACTGAGGGAAGCTAAAAACAGAGACTGATGACAATAATGAATAGGAGACAGGTGACATGGATGAAGATAATTAACTAAATACAGGTGAATAAACTGAGGACTAACGAGGAGCGGGAAAACTGAATAGGACTAAACCAAAACACTAAGAAAAAGGGTGAAACAAAGAGTCAAACTGTAACAGTACGCCCCCTCCCAAAAAGGCACGTCCTCACGCCGTATAACATCAATGGGGTGGGGGTGGGGGCGCCCTGGAGGCTGAGGAGGGCATGGTCTGGAGGACGAAGGCAGAGAAGACCCTTCGGGCGGCCACGACGGAGAATACCCTTCGGGCGTCCATGGTGGTGAGGACCCTTCGGGTGGCCACGGCGGAGGCGTATAGCCCCCCCAAAAAATTTTCTTGGGGAGAAGGACCGGCTCAGAAATGCGAACAGACTCTGGCTGGGCAGACGGGACGTGAACTAGCGCAGGCTCGGCGTGGCTGACGTGACTCCTCCACACATGCAGTACGGCCACTGCATAAAGGAGGAAGACAGCCCCCTGGGCCGTGGCAGGACTGATGGTGGGTAGCTGACAGCAGCCTGCGCGGGAACGACCTCCGGGACCACCGGAACTGGGACCACTGGAACTGAGACTACTGGAACTGGGACCACCGGACTCGGGACCACCGAAACTGGGACCACCGGACTCGGGACCACTGGAACTGGGACCACCGGACTCGGGACCACCGGAACTGGGACCACCGGACTCGGGACCACCGGAACTGGGACCATCGGCAAAGGCTCTGCTGGGCTGGACGAGATCAGCGGTGAAGGCTCTGGCTCGACAGGACCCACTGTGAACGGCGAATTACAGCATACCAGTAGCCACTCTACATATTCAGTGAAGCTCCACTGAGGGCCCTTCCCGGACAACTGCTCTCTGGTGGCGGTGTTGAGGCCGGCATACAGGAAGCCGCAGAGTCTGTCGTCCGGGAAAGTAGTAGCTGGAGCGAGATTGAGGAAATCCTCTAAAATGTTCCTCTAAGGATCGGTCCTTTTGCTTAAGGCAGAGCAGTTCGACCGCTGCAAAGTGGTCCATTTCCTTTTGGTCCGTTCTTCTGTCACGGGACGTGGTGGAGGAAACACGAGGAAGACGATGATAACAGGAGGACAGGAATTTATTCAAATTTACAAAACTTAGGGGTCAAAACACACATCAAACTACAAACGTAAAACTAAGGAGAACGGACCAAGACTGAATGAACTGAGGGAAACTAAATACAGAGACTGATGACAATAATGAATAGGAGACCGGTGACATGGATGAAGATAATTAACTAAACACAGGTGAATAAAATGAGGACAAACGAGGAGCGGGAAAACTGAATAGGAGTAAACCAAAACACTAAGAAAAAGGGGGAAACAAAGAGTCAAACTGTAACAGCTCTACAGTAACGCTAATATTCCTGCTCTATAATAACGCTAATATTCCTGCTCTAGAATAACGCTAATATTCCTGCTCTATAATAACGCTAATATTCCCGCTCTATAATATTATAACACTAATATTCCTGCTCTACAATAACGCTAATATTCCTGCTCTATAATAACGCAAATATTCCTGCTCTATAATAACGCTAATATTCCTGCTTTAAAATATAATAACGCTAATATTCCTGCTCTATAGTAATGCTAATATTCCTGCTCTATAATAACACTAATATTCCTGCTCTATAGTAACGCTAATATTCCTGCTTTATAGTAACGCTAATATTCCTGCTCTATAATAATGCTAATATTCCTGCTCTATAATAACGCTAATATTCCTGCTTTATAGTAACGCTAATATTCCTGCTCTATAATAACACTAATATTCCTGCTCTATAATAACGCTAAAATTCCTGCTTTATAGTAACGCTAATATTCCTGCTCTATAATAACGCTAATATTCCTGCTCTACAATAACGCTAATATTCCGTATACACACTACACACTGGTACACTACACACTGGTACACTACACACTACACACCACACACTGGCACACTACACACTGCACAATACACACTGCACACTGGCACACTACACACTGCACACTACACACTGGCACACTACACACTGGTACACTACACACTGGCACACTACACATTGCAGACTACACACTGGCACACTACACACCGGCACACTACACACTGGTACACTACACACTGGCACACTACACACCGGCACACTACACACTGGCACACTACACACTGACACACTACACACTGGCACACTACACACTACACACCACACACTGGCATACTACACACTGCACAATACACACTGCACACTGGCACACTACACACTGCACACTACACACTGGCACACTACACACTGCACACTGGCACACTGCACACTACACATTGCACACTGCACACTAATCACTGGCACACTACACACTGCACACTACACACTGGCACACTGCACCCTGGCACACTACACACTGGCACACTACACACTGGCACACTACACACTGGTACACTACACACTGGCACACTACACACTGGCACACTACACACTGGTACACTACACACTGGCACACTACACACTGGCACACTACACACTGACACACTACACACTGGCACACTACACACTGGTACACTACACGCCGGCACACTACACACCGGCACACTACACACCGGCACACTACACACCGGCACACTACACACTGGCACACTACACACTGGCACACTACACACTGACACACTACACACTGGCACACTACACACTACACACCACACACTGGCACACTACACACTGGTACACTACACACTGGCACACTACACACCGGCACACTACACACCGGCACACTACACACTGGTACACTACACGCCAGCACACTACACACCGGCACACTACACACCGGCACACTACACACCGGCACACTACACACTGGCACACTACACACTGGCACACTACACACTGACACACTACACACTGGCACACTACACACTACACACCACACACTGGCACACTACACACTGGTACACTACACACTGGTACACTACACACTGGCACACTACACACCGGCACACTACACACCGGCACACTACACACTGGCACACTACACACTGACAAACTACACACTGGCACACTACACACTACACACCACACACTGGCACACTACACACTTCACAATACACACTGCACACTGGCACACTACACACTGGCACACTACACACTGGCACACTACACACTGGTACACTACACACTGCCACACTACACACTGCCACACTACACACTGGCACACTACACACTGGCACACTACACACTGGCACACTGCACACTGGCACACTGCACCCTGGCACACTACACACTGGCACACTACACACTGGCACACTACACACTGGCACACTACACACTGGCACACTACACACTGCACACTACACACTGCACACTGGCACACTGCACACTGGCACATTACACACTGGCACACTACACACTGGCACACTGCACCCTGGCACACTGCACCCTGGCACACTGGCACACTACACACTCCACACTACACACTGGCACACTACACACTGGCACACTACACACTGGCACACTACACACTGGCACACTACACACCGGTACACTACACACCGGTACACTACACACCGGCACACTACACACCGGCACACTACACACCGGCACACTACACACTGGCACAGTACACACTGGCACACTACACACTGGCACACTACACTATATATAAGACTTTGAGATAAAAGAATGTTCTGTTTGGGTTTGTCACTTTCACGAAGCAATATGAAATGTATTTTTTGTTGTTTAATTCTTTTCTTTTTTTTGGAGGGGTGGCTGATGTATGTAAGTGATCTATATGACATTTTTTTCTTTCAGTCATGTTATGTTTGGCTTTGTATGATTATTCCTTGGCATATGTTTTATTTACAACCCGTTCTAAGATAAGATCATCTAATCTAAAATATAATATAATGTAATATAATACCGCCCTGAAATGAGTTTTTGCCGGGTAGGATCATAAGCAGTAAAACTATCCTTTGCGCTCATTCATAAAAGACTCTCATCAGTCAACATTTACTTGATGAACGGTTCCACTCGGACGCAGCAGTGGGGGACGACAAGCCCAGCTCGATTAAGTACACGAGTTTAAAGCGCTAATCAGCTGTTTTTAAAAAAACAGGTTTTTGTAAGTACTCCTTTAAAAAGAGTCGCACGAAATAACCGAGTATAATCTGTTACTAAAAATGATATTCACTCAAACTAGTCTTGAACTTTCTCCCCCCGTCGACGAAGCCGGAGTGGTTCAGTCCATGAAAGCGGAAGTTCTGACAGCTCAACGCAGAGCGAGCCGAGAGAAGTTACAGGCACTTGTATGAGTTTGTGTTGATGTATTGAAGACGACGGTTAAACATTAGCGAGAGACTCAGAGATGCGACGGAAGCAGAAGAGATTATTGCAGATCGGGTTTCTGCTCATCGTGGCCTTTCTGTTCTTGCCGAACGTCGGCTTGTGGTCCGCGTCTCTGGAGCGGTTGTTTGACAGCAGTTCTGCGGACGGACCCGGACTCTCACACACACAGGTACCGCAGATTTCACGCAGAAACACTGAACTGCCACTGCCACTGGGACACAACACTCTCTGACTTCTTTCATCTCCGTCTGAACCGAACGCGAGGAACGCGACGCGACTGGAACGCTGTCGTTGAGGTTTTGTCGCGTCGCGCGTTCTCTGTCAACGTGGTGATAAGTGATCGGTTGATCAGTAATTATATGGTTCTTTTGAACGAAGTTCACATTTTAGAGACTCGTATCATTTGTCATGGAAATTAAACACAAAGACCTAACGTTAGTCCACATTTTAAATATTAAAGTTGTTAACTTTTGTTTTTTATGGCTATTGGGTTAAATAAAAGTATGAATACAAACATTTTCTGTTAAAATTATTTATCTGAAAGATACACTTGTTGTTTAGCACTTTTTTGTGCTTCAGAGCTAAATAGATGTTATTTATCGTTTACTGGTAGTTTTGTTTCAGTGCAGTGACAACTATTTCATTTTGGAAATATAGTAAATGGTAAATGGACTGCATTTATATAGCGCTTTCCCAGACCCGATGGCCACCGGTCTGGACACTTGGTCAGGTGGAACCAGAGATTGAACCACCAAACTTTCGGTTTGTAGACAACCTACATGAACCACTGAGCCACTGCCGCCCCAAAATATTAGTTAACTACTATTTTTCAAACACTATTTCAGTGTCAGTGTTTCTGAACTCCCTGTATCCACTGTATCCTGTACTCCACTGTATCTTGAGTTTCTTCTGGGAACGAACACGGCACAATATTCCTCATTATAATAATTAATGCGCAGAATAAAGGGGCGGGGCCTGCTTGAGTTAGTTAGTAGTGTGTTAAACTGGCGGTTATGGAAAGGGGCGTGACATTTCCCAAACACACTCGAAGCGCTCGACCAATCACAGCACACTGCTCCAGCTGACCAATCAGAGCACAGTGTGCTTTTCAGGAGGAGGGGCTTCATACAGACAGGAAGTAAACAGAGCGTTACTGACAGACTGGGAAGAGAGGAGCCGCAGCCATGGAGAATATGAGGAAATAATCAACATTCAAGCAGGAAAACCTGTTCTAGTATCAAGACGTTGAACTTTTTATTATGCTTGTGACTTACGAAGCGACCTTGAGTTTGAAGAAAGACACTATATAACATAAACATACCATTAGAGAACACATTGGCATTGCTTAAAGTCACAAGAAGCAATAAAACAATGAGTGTTTTAACGTTCACTAAGCAGTTTGTCTATTTTGATAAACTGATTTTGATTGACAGACCGACAGCTTTACATCTTTACCATTACAGTGTTGAAGCACCGGCACTTCTGCGATCTCTAGTCTGATCTGTAGTTGTTGAATACGTCTCTTCCCGGCTCTGAATATGTGTTTGGAATTAAATGATGATCATGCAGATGAAATATCTCTCTCAGAGTGCCAGAACCCTGACGGAGGAAGGCCTCCATCGGGCCGGGGTGAGCGGTGCTCTTGAAAGGCGGTGTTGTTTTCTCGGCACGTGTTGTGGCTCTGGCTCTCGTCCAGGCCGGGGTCTGTTAGCGCCTCTGTTGCAGACCCTGAGATCCAGCGATGACAGGCAGGTGCTGGGCTCTTTTATAAAACTGTGTGGGATCCGCACTAAAAGTGTACGTGCGCCCGAAAGCCAACAAACATTCAGACTTCTAAACCCAGTACGCCAGAACCTGCGCAAAACCCCTTTATAACCCCAGACTGAGGAAGATTGTGTTCACATGCGGCTCCTCCTCGAGATAACCACATATGAGTTTACAGCGCCTCGTTTTACTATATCCTCATCTGCATATCATTTACATATGCATATTCATCCACGTGATCCCATGTTTAACGGTACAAGACATTAGGAAAATATGAGATACGGATGTGCGTCACATTACATTGACAAAAATAATTTAGTAGCCGATCCTTGCATTGTTTTTGAATAAATAAATCAAATAGTATAAAATACATTTCAGAGAAAGTTTTTCTCTATCTTTTCCACTGGCCAAATAGTAGGCTATTTTTATACATGAGACCCCCGAACTCCCAATCCCTCACGTTCCCACACCTCTGCTAACTCATTCATCTGAATTACCACAATGTGTGAGTTTAGTGGCAAGAGCATTTAGTGTGCAGTGAGCCGTACTTGCTGCTAACAGGAGCGTCGTGGACACTGTTTGCATTTCAATATCAGACACGTAGCAGAAACTACATCCCTGTATGCGTACTACGCCCTGTGTGCACTCATTAGGAAACACACGACAGGCATTCCCGTACTGTTAAAGTAACCCGGCCTGTCAATCATCCTGTCACAAATTAGTAGCAACTCTGCTCATGTTTATTACATGATGATGTATCAATTAGAAGACGGGCAAACAAACGTGTCATTTTGCTATTGTGCTGTTCATGTATTTATAGTAGGGGTGTGACGAGACACTAATCTCACGAGGACGAGACTGGGTTCACGAATAGTCTGCAGGTGCTTTTTGAAATGTTTTAACTAATAATCTTCTAATGCATGTCATTTCAGGTCTACTTTATGAGTATGAATTATCAAATACATTGACAGAAAACAATACACAAGCACTGTAAAAGGTTTTTACTGACTGGCTTTTCTCCTATGATTGCACACGAGTCTCTTCAGACTTTACTGTCCATGATTTATGAGCTTCCAGAACTCCTGATTGAGGCTATGTGTGAACTCCTGATGAACTCCTGTACACAAATTGAACACAGAAATAAAAACAGTATAAATGACAAAAATAAAAACGTTTTCTCTTAGTCATATTAAGTGCAAACAATATGTGCAAGTGCAACCATAATCTAAGTACCGTAGCGCACAGTCTTTATAATTGTTGTGAAATTGCTGTTTGCACCGGCAGTGATAGGGTTAATGAGAAAGTTATGCTGGTGTGTTGTGTACAGTTGTTAAAGCTGAAGTCAGCAATATTTTTTGATCATATTCACTGAGGGAGGGGCTGTGGCGGTGGGGGAGGGGCTCGTATTGGTGGGGGAGGGGCCCGTGGTGATGAGGGAGGGGCTGTGGCGGTGGGGGAGGGGCTCGTATTGGTGGGGGAGGGGCTCGATTCGGTGAGGGAGGGGCTGTGGGGGAGGGGCTCGTTGGCGGTGGGGGAGGGGCTCGGTGGGGGAGGGTCTCGTGGGGGAGGGGCATGAGAGTTGTTAACATTCAAAATATTGGCCAAGTCCCCTCAATCTGCCAGACTTGCCGACTGCAGCTTTAAACGTTCAGTAACGGAGGCTGCCTTGTCTGTTAAGACGTTACAGTACTCTCAATATTCGAAGTGCAAAAAGAAACCAAAACAGAGACCAGAGCCACAACTACACAGTCCAGAGATGGAGATTGGGAGACAGACTATTGTTTTTATGTAGCCTAATTTGCCCGTATTTTACTTTCACGTTCAAATTCGCGATCGTGTGTACTCCGTGTAATGAACATCTTGAAATTCATTCGGTTCTGGTATTTCTTCCTCCAACTCTAGAAACCAGGTTTGCTCCTGCTCCTCCTCCTCTTCCTCCTCCTCTTCCTACTCCTAC